>OX401413.1:13903972-14066789 GCA_947846245.1 Cerastoderma edule
TTTTCAAAAGTGCAGGTTATGGGTATTCTACCTTAACATCAATTTTTACCTAATTAAGTACAGCAAACATAATGTTTTTACCTATCCGCTTTAACGTTCAAATACCGATCAATAAAAAATGCAATGTCAAGGTTCAGGTAGCCTGGAGGCCTGGCCCATGCATACCCGCATTAGGGCCAGGTGTCAGAGAATGAAGCGTTGCTTCTGATTAGCTAACGGATAGTATGAAAAGCAAAATGGCGTTTGAAATGTGCACCCTATTCAACCCTTATCTTTGTTACCATTTTTCCATCCCTAATTCAGGGTAACCTTTACTTTATTCTTATAAATCAATTGCACTTTGATGGAAATTGGTTCATTGCATTTCATTTATTTAGTCAATTTATTGTCGGATTTAAACATCAGGATTTAAGATACCATCTTAGATTGATATTAAAAAAAAAAGGTTTTATTATAGTTGTTCTCTCTAAATGAATAGTACCAAAACATGTTTTTTATTGAAACAACTTCTATCTTTCCAATAATGTGTATTTATTTTAATTAGATTCAACGGCACAACAAATGGGAGGGTAAAGGGTTTCAGCTTAAACGCTTATCTCTGGTTAACTCGGATGATCCAAGCTGTAACTGCGTGACATAGAGTGAAATATCTACGTCTGGATCATTCGGACTAAATGTGGCCCGATTTTTCAAAGGGAGACAAACCCCGTTTCTGAAAAGGCCTATTCGTTCGAATCTTAAGGTGGGAAGGTAACAGGAACGCTAATTTTGTAAAGATTGTGATATATCCTTATAGATAAATATTTTCATTTGGTAAAATATTTGGATCTGACATTACATTGCAACAACATAACCAATAGAAATATATATAAAAAAGGATATCACAAATTCTATAATGTTGATAACCATGAAAGCACCCAAATACCAAGGATAAGGCCTACATAAAAAAGGGAAAATTGATTTTCTATTATTTTCATTGTGGTCCTTCTTGATGATGGCAATCATTGTGAAGTCATGTTTTATACTAAAGTTACGTATTAAATGGATTTACTAAGCACCAAAATGGATTTACTAAGCACCAACCTTATGAACTATTTGACACCGTCATTAACAAAATTAAATCGTATATAGCTGTCAAGAACGAATCACAATATATCCCATTTAAGGAAATTAAAATAAAATTGTAACAGTAAAATTCACCAGAAAAATAAAAATGGTATCACAGTGCTAAAAAAGAATCTAACAATTAACTGACAAAGGCTTCTTAATGGCAGTTTCTTTAGTAAATGTGCCTCACAATGTCCCTCAGTTCCTTTTGTAACATCAGTATATTTTCATTCTGATGTCCAACCGAGCGACCCTGTTCAATCCAAATAAATGTTGGTGAGCCGGATATGGACGGTTGCATCCAATAACACTCTTCACAACCATTCTATATCTGTCAGCTGCCTTTTTCTTTCACAAACTATTCCAATAAACCAGACGGCTTTGAAATCATGTCCTGACGGCGAGCAGTGTTCAAGAACATATAGCGGAAGCATTGATAGACGCACGGACTGGAGAAATATGACTGAACTAATGTTGAAACCGGCATAAAACCCGAATCAACGAACCGATGGCCCATATCTCAATCATGTGTAAAGCGGTGTCTTTCACCGGTCAACTTCGTCATGTTTATCACTTTAAGTGACAAATCATTTGATTTCTTTTTAATGTTGCTTCTCTCTCCATTACTCATTCAAACGGAGTTATAAGTCGTTTATCAGGAAAAGATATAAAGGTTTACCAACCAAAACCGTATCAGATTGGATGAAATTGGGAACTTTCGCGTTATTTCTTGTAATTATACCATTGATAACCAACAATAGTAATGGTATTGGCCTAGTAAAGCAATACATATCTTGTTTTATCATAATCAAATATCATTAACCGATAGGTATGCAGAGAGATTTCATTGGTTAACAAGAAATAAAGTCATTGCACTCAAATACGAGTCTTGTCTCAGTTTTCATTCTTATGATTTACTCCAAACTATGAAGCTGTAATTACCATAGTATCATTAGATGTTCAGTCACAATGCCCCTATATAATGCAGAATCGATTAATCTTAGTTGCACGGACTTATCGTCAATCGATGCAGGATAAGCAAGTTTGAACTTAACTAAGATATCTTGTTTTATCCTGTCACAAGTGTCATTTTGGGACCGATAACTAGGTGCCGTATAACAATTGTGATATCCGGCATTAGCCATATAACACTTGCACGTGACGAATCATGACGTCACAAGAACGCCATTACGTCATGTTTACAGCATTCTCTACTTATGTTTTTCCTTTTTCTCGTGTTTTATTTAAATCTTGTTTGTTTGAAAGAATACATAAAGGTAACAGGATAAATAGAATAGATGGTCGGTGTCTTTAAATGGGAAAAGTTATCGGGCTCGGCTTCGGATTATTATCCGTTTCGCCTTCGGCTCACCGGATGATATTCCTAAGCCTTGCCTGATAACATTTCCGATTCACGACACCAACCATCCATTCTCGATGACTTGCTCATTTCTGAGAATGTCAAACTTTAACTGCCAAAAAATTCCCTCATGAACAAATATCTTATTATCCTGTCAACAGTGCCATTTTGCGACCGATAACTAGATGCCGTATAACATTTGTGATATCCGGCACTAACCATATAACACATCCACGTGACAAATCATGACGTGATAAGAACGCCATGACACATGACGTCATGTTTAAATCATTCTCTGCTTTTTTTTCACGTGTTTTATTTTCATTTTGTTTGTTTAAAAGTATACATTAAGGTAACCGGATAAATAGAACAGACGATTGGTGTCTTTGAATAGGAAAAGTTATCGGGCTTGGCATCGGAATATTATCCCTGATATCAAACCGTGATGAAATTCAAAGATAATCTTCTGATATGGCAGAAAACATTGTGGGAAAGGGACAAATTGCCCGTCACGAGCAATTTCTCTTTTACCCACAATGTTTTCAAAAGTCGTCTGCAACAAACTGGTCAAATAATTCGGTTCCCTTACAATTTCGTTCGGATTGCAAGACATCCGGATAATCGGGGTCTGGATAAACGATGTATAAATGTATTTCCTTCTCAATAAAGCCAGGTACACGAGATTTGTTTCATTTCTAACCTTATTCCGATGTTAGAGATTTTATCTGGTCCCAGGCCTGTAGCGTTCATAAATGGAGTTGAGAAATCCTATAGATTAATCGACTCAGAATTAGATGACCATTCTAAAGTGCATTATTTTCAGTTTCATTGAAACCTTCGGTAAAACATGCAGGTGGTCTTTCAATCATTCGCCTAATTGTTTTACACTTTTTCCTATTGTAAACAGGTTGCAGAAATCACCGAGAAAAACAAAATGCTATAAAAATCAAGAAAAGACACTTTTTAAAAAATGCATATTTCATTAATGGTCTTTAATGTAAAAGTGGCAAAAAAAAAAAATTCTCAAGACGAGCAAACCTTCCATTTATTCAAAAGATTTCATATACCGCCTCTAATGAAAATTCGCTTGAATTGGTTATAACTAGGCAAAGCGTTGCTCGATTAACGTCGTTTGTATTTCTGGCCGGAACACAAATGTGTTTAACACGCCAAAACGCTCTGTAACCTTTTGATTATAACCTGTCAGAGACCATCTTACAAGTTGACGAAATGACAGAACGCTAGCCTCGGGCAAGAACGTACAAGAGGAAATCTATAAATATCTAACTTATTTGGTTCCCCTTTCGCGTAACAACGTTTATACAACCGGCGAACGGAAGTCGGGAACCTGTTAACGACGTTCAGCCGGTATTGTCATTCGGGACGCAACTTGTTCGACAATCGGTAATCTCCGTCGACTGACGGAAACTAACGAAGGCGTCAGACGTTATTGTCGTAAAGCAATAATATGTGACGGATGACGTATGAAAAAGTCATACGCGATCGTTTCGTTAACGGTACAAGTGTGTGTACTGTGTTATACGTTAGAAAGTTTATTTCGAGTTGAATCTACCGGTTTAAGTAATTACGTAACAACATTGTGGAATACTAGAAAGAAAGCGTGTGATCTAATTTTCGTAAAGGAAACGCACCACACAAGAAAACAACGTATAAATACACGTCGTGCTTGACGTTTTAAACGTTTATCCACGTTATAACGTTAACGTTTGTTTATTACGGATTATCGGCGGTTTGGGTGCTTTCTAGAAAATAGTGATAACCTGAAATTTGCATTACCATAGAATGTAAAAGGGGTAAGTGTATTTATCGTTAGTTATAATCCTTCCAAACACAATTGATTTACGAAGAAAATCTTATGTGTGTACGTTGACGTTACCCCATGTTTATGTGGGAACACTATTAATTAAGGTGCATTTAGAAACCCCAATCCGCTTGTCACGTAAAGCTCAAACAAAATAAATAGATTTCGAATATGTCTCCCCCCAACGTTATGTCAGTTTCATCGTTGGACTGCATTGCGGACGTTTAAAAGCGTACGAAGTTAAATGCATTCGGACACCTCTGCAAACTCCATCAGCATTTGTGTGTCCAAGATACCACGGAACTATTACAAATGTTATATATACCTTAGATGGCTTTAAGAGTCAACATATGGCAACATCGTAGAACTTATCCGAGATTTGTATTACGACGTCGAATGTAGCCAAACTACACTTCCCCCACATATTGTTAACGACAGGCTATACTATGATGATTTACAAGTAAATAACGACATGGAATTACCCTTACACAGGCTTGTTATGTCACCCATTCGTTATTCATATGAATATCCGTATAGTATATATAATACGGATACTTCATGCTGATATCCATATTGCAATTATGCCATTCGCACGCATGCCTAGTATTTTCAATGGCATATTTTGATTGTATCTTGAAGAAATTTCATCGAACTTGAGCTATGTCTCGTTAAGCGGAACTGGCTTCCATTACACCCCCAATACAGGTTGCATAGATTGATTCTTCCCATGGCATTTTGGGTAATGGATATACCAAAACGAATCGGGGGCCAATCTCAGACCAGAGGGGGTCGCTCTGTTACGAAAGTTTCACGGAGCACAATCACGCAAGCAAGCAAGCAAGCAAGCAAGCAAAACACACTGGATATGATTATGTTACATAAAGGTTGTTTTGAAAACGATTTGAACACACTCATCGCAGCACCATTCCCATGACATATCTAAAATTGATTATAGAAAATATTCTGTCATAATCAAATTCCATATTTCCGTTATTTTATTCAAATACGTTTACGTTTGCGTACGACAGTAAGGATTTGTATTGTATCAAAAATCGGATCAAGAATACTTTCAAGACATTCTACAGGCATGTCCAGTCAAGAGTTATCCTAGCCCGAATGATCCAGACTTATTTATGTCATTCTATAGTAAAACAGTTATAGCTCGGATCATTCGAGTAAGGTTCATCTGTGTTAACTCTTTACCAAACAAAACATTTTCGACTGTCTCAAATTGAAAGAGTGTGCAGATGACATTTCAAAATGTAATGCATTAAACGGTATTTTTTTCTGATAGGTCAGAAACTAATGTGGGAAAAGGGGAAATTGCTCGATAAGAGCAATTTCTGCTTTTCCCACAATGTTTTCAAGAGTCGTCTAAAAAAAACTGGTCAAAAGTTGTTACTGTTTGGTAATGGGTTAAGTCTTCACAATTCTATGGAGTAACGATTTTGTGGATCTATTCCCCATAAAAACAAAATATCAAGTGGGCGTTTACTCCGGTGGCACACAGGTGTCACAAAAATGTGTGTGTGGCTATGTTTCTTTTCTTTATCTTACTTGTAAAACGAATTTTCTTGCTAGTATAACACCTTAATATTCGTTATATAACGAGCCGAGAATAATAACAAAAAACGAGAAAAAAATAAAACAAAAAAACGCTCTCATGTCACCGTTATGCCAACGTATGGATGTCAATGAAACGTGAATAATCTTTCTATACATCACCAATGACCATTTGTTTCCATGTATGAAAGCATTCGGTGGCCTGCAAGGGGTATCATTCAGAAGTGGGGATGTAGAACACCCATGTAAAAGCACAAGGATAAAGAATGGATGTGGATAAAACCACTCTATAATGTGAAACAGTGAGAAAACCCATACCATTCTTGAGAGCAGGCAGTCATGTCTTTGGAATCACATTTTGCGGTACTAGGCCAGTAATACTTCATAAAGTCGTAGAATTATATACAAATGCAGTGCTATTGAAAACGCCGTAAGATGAAATTTAACCCACCAATCTCTGCATCGCCTTTCCTATATCATAAACGTTCTCAAAACTACAGAGTCCCCGAATACACATATTTATGAGTTGTCTTTAACTGACTGTTAGTGCAAAACATTTTTCCATGGACAACGTGCAAAAGCTTGTTGTGGCGTCTCCGTTGCCACGTGGTTCAGAGGACAGAACTTGAAATCACGTGTACGCTCTCTGTATGGGTTCAAATCCCGATGACGGTATTTGAATTCTCATGTGATGTAGTCGTCTGGCTGACTTATGGAATGCCGATGGGTGTAGGCCTACCAGACTTGACCAGCCCTTATTAACAGTTGAGTATGTTTCAGCATTATGGGTCGGGTATCGCAACATAACCGTAAAAAGTGTTTGCGCGATGTAAAACCCATGTGACTAAAACGAAGTTAAAGTCTGTAGTAAACCGGTATGGTATGAGAGTCCCACGAGGTTAGAAATTAAATATTTTTATTACGAAACACTGTCAAACTTTTGTTACAAAGACATAGTGTCTCATTAATGCAAGACCAAACTAAATTATAAGTGAATTTTTGAATATTATAAAGCAATTAAAACACAATAATTCATGACAACGTATATAGGACACTGCTCTTTTGACAGGCGTTGGAATACAATCAATGATACCCCTTTTTATATAAACACTTACATTTCTTTGAACGAGTGGTCATAATAAAAGAAAATGCAAAAGCTGTGGTAATGCTGTGGTTAGCATTAATAGCACTGGAACAGACTTCATACTTATGCAAACAGTTAAGGTCCAGGCAAGCCAATTAAATTGATGGATGGCCTTTGATCTAGCCTGCTGGCTACTCAGGATATATTTCCTCGACAAAATTAAGCAGGTATTTAAGGATTGGGAAAACAGACGACAGACTTATTTTTAAAACAAATATCCCAGCATTCTAAGGGTTTAGATTTGTGACCAGACAACGTATTTATGGGTAAATAAATGGAAATCAGATTTCGGCACGCCTTCAAGTCAGTGATATGCTATTGTGACAATCGGACAAATCTTTTTCTCATGTTACTACACTGTTCTAAAGTAAATACATGTATATACACAAGGAAGGGATGGACTAAATATATAATTGACGTAAACATAACCAACCTTTCATGGCTTAGCAAGTTGTGGTTATTTACATCGGATTTATAGTTTAATCTATCCAATTCGATACGTTGAATTTCTATTAAAACAATAATAAAAAAAAAGAAAAGAAAATAATGCACAAAAACCCGAAAAACTTTTTTGATTGATTGATGGATACGGAAAAGAGGAAAGACCAAACTAGTCATTTGTTTTATCTATTTGTTTTCATCATCTCAAACTTTGTCAAAGCAAAATTCACTGTATTTACAATGATGGTATGGTAGACGCTTTTTTATATAAGAGCGATATGCGATTCCAATCATTTCTTCATATCGCTTGGGCTGCATTTTGACCAATTATATACGTGAACTTTATGGGACTAAATCAATTACGACAGAAAGCTAAACCCCTAGGGTTGGGTTATATCCTTAGCATATTAATATATACAAATACTATAACTATATATGTATATACGATTCATTTATAGAACATGTATATGTATAGGAATTAAGAGACCGGGGGGGGGGGGAAGCTTGAATATGAAAAACAACATTTGTAATGCCTTAAACGTTAGAGTTAGAGTAAAGTCGGAACTGGTAAAACAAGTCTATGAGCTCTATTTACCTCAAAGTTTTCACAAGGTCAGAGCAGGGCATCTGTATTACATATTGGTCGCTTAGCAAAGGGTTAAACATACTTCACGTTTTACGTTCTTCTAGTGGGCGTGCAATGAATAGTTAAATAGATTTATTTTACGTCATTTACAGAAACAAAAACCTCAAAGATTTCTCGTTAACTCAGATGTATACGTTTACAGTCATCAATAACCAGTAGGATGTAACGCTGATCTCATATTACCTGTTGTAGGATTCTACACACCCAACCTGAATATACTTCAGAAATGCCCTATGCGGTGTCGAAGTGAAGCATTTGGACCTCTTATTGGTACATTTTAAGCTGGTTGTATGGTTCAATCTTACAGGTTATAATTAACTCATAAATAACTCGTATGGTCCAACATGTAGTTGCATTAGAATGAAATTTCTACGTCTGGGTCATCTGGACTTCGAGGTATAATACCCACAATCCGTATCAAAAGCAATAGTTCCGGTCCCGACCGATGTGTACCGAGAACAACCACAGTAATCCGATGAAAGACTTTGTTTCGAAATGGCGGATTGTGGGTATTCTACCTTAAACAGATCTGTAACCCATTCATAAAAGTTTAGTGCGACTCCTTCGAAAGAACGTTCATAATGAATTCGTTTTTAGAAATATTCAATGTATTGTTATAACCAATTTTTCTATCATGGATACTACACATCTTTCGACATGAAAATGGAAGAGTCTGAACTTACTTAATCTCGAACAAGGAGTTTAAAATTGATAAAAACGACTGCCTTAAATGTCTATATGTTTAAAGATTTATTTACGTGTACGTTATTTGATTTACTTACTTGAGTTTATTTAGATTCCTCCAAAAAAACTAAAGTCTGCATGTAACAAGCTGAGGTTGCGTTCTTGTCGAAGGAAACGAAGGATAATCACTATTCTAGACCTATGAAATGAATCTTACGATATACATATGTATGTGGTATGATTGGCCGATGGCCTTTATGTACAATAAAAACTTGTTACCTTGTAGACTGTTGTCATTTATTGTATAATGGCATACGATGCCTATTACACAGAACAGCCATTGTCTGTTGAAAGGTTTATATGTCCACAAGACTTTGCTTGATATTTTTTCATTCCGACTCGTGGACAAAGCTCATATGTTAATCATCCTCTTTAAATATTACCATTATGATATATATAAATACAAATGAATAATGCGTTTGTTAAAGCGGAGCACATAAAACGTGTTTATTTGTCATATACTTTCTAATACCTGTTACATAAATATATCATTTACATTTCCATATTTATATATAAAGTGGTCTTGTTTAATGACGGCGATTATTCAAAAGTCACATTGTTGTCACAACGTCAAATAAAATTCGCACCATGGCAACATCTTTAGTCTATACAGTTTTACGAAGTTTTAAGAAAAATGCAGAATTTAGAAAAAAAGGAATTCTGAGAAATTCAAATTGTAGCTTAATATTATATGATGTAATGAACACGGCATAATTGAGTTTGAAATAAGTGAAGAGATTGGTACAAAGAACGAAATGCCATTGGCATAATCGCATATGAAGTTTTCCGTGGCAGCCCCGTTTAAAGGAGTTTGTGCACAGATTTGTGCAAATTTAGAAATTAAAAAAATATTTCTTCAAAACTGTACACCAGATGTCCATTAGACTCAAAATTAATTCGTATTAAAGTTTTGAAGCATGCACATAGTGAATTGATATGTATATGCGTGGAAGACAATAGCCCAGGGGTTACGCGTCGGTCTTGGACACTATAGTCGTAGGTTTGAATCCCGTGAGTAGCGGGTTCCGCATTGCGAGCTCTTGTTATGGTCCAGGAGGCAGAATCGATAGTGATTAATCTAAGTGGTAAGACGTTGTTTGACCATCAATGTAAAAAAAAAGTTTAGACTGAATTGATATTTATTATAAATATCCCAAAGCGATGTCAAGATTCTCAGATCTACTGCATATAAACTATGCATACACACTAAGATATATTGACGCTTCCTAAATTGAATATACTCTCAATAACTCCTTTCAATCGAATATCAAACAAGATTACAAGAACTGTATTTTTTCATTATGTTTTGAGATCTACCGCATTTTTTTTTGTACACACTTAGATATATCGATCCTGTCTGAACTGAATATGCCCACAACGATTACCTTAAATCGCAAATCACACAACAGCACGAAAACAGTGGTTTTGCAATGCTCTTTTATTCGTATATCACACAGCAGTACTAGAAGAACTGTTTGTTTTCAACGCCATTCTATTTTGACTTCCAAATTTTCCCATCTGTGTACAAGCACCTGTAAGGGTAATGAATATAAGAGTTAGCCATCCGAATGACATTCCCTGTTAGCCATCTCCCAAATAACAAATTTCCGACTGTCCCAAATTAAAAGAGTTTGCAGACGACATTTCAAAATGTGATGAAATCGGAAAATAATCTTCTGATAGGGCAGAAAACATTGTGGGAAAACGAAAAATTGCTCGTCACAAGCAATTTCTCCTTTTCCAACAATGTTTTCTAAAGTCGTCTGCAACAAAGTAGTCAAATATCGTTATTGTTTGGGAAAGGGTTAGTTCCGCTGTATGTACGATGTGATATATACTGACGGCCGCACCTCGCACAATAGACTTAAAACACCTTTCTGTCAAGCAAAACTTCAACCCATTCCACGAATGAGATTTTGTGGATGGTCAAGTTTGAAAGCGATAGCAGACGACTAAAAAAGAGAAAAAGGAATCATAAAGGAAAGTATCACGTTCTATAGAAAAAAAAACTGTTACAAAAGTATAGATTGCTCACTGAGAGCAACCTTTTTGTCACAGCTATTTATTAAGTCTTCTTCGGCAGATAAAACAATATGATAAATTATGGAGTATTTTCTTTAATTAATCCCTTACTAAAAAAAAATAAGTTCTAGAACCATCTCCCTGCTCTTTGCTTTTCTAACGACACCATTATTCATAAATTAGACCATTTTCTTATAAATTACCATTAATTTAGATCTTGTATATCTAATTTGTCAATCGAAAGATGTTTACATGTGTTTTACCGAGTTACTTGGTCAATGTTAAGTTTTAACAGATGTTTACATATGAAACGATAAATCGAGGTAAAAGCTTGGTTTTAAGACAAAATGCCCAGGGCGGAATTTTGAATATTTAAGAGTAACGAAAGTTGACATTATATTTGAATAAATTCAAATTATAAAACCCTTCCCTTTTATGGTATTTGCCTCTTCAAGCAAGTAAGAGTAACAGCGATGATGATGGAGACAAAGACCTTATAAACATTTTATTAGGTCTTTGATTACGATATAAAAATAGTTTTTTCTTTGTACAAGTTGTATAGTAAGGAAACCTTTTTGTCATAAAGGATACTTACTCGTTAGTAATTTCAAATCATGTCATAATATTTCGCCAAGTCATCTACAGCAGGTGTGTTATAAAACGAGCGTATGAAGAAAAACGTCAAGCGAAAATTTTGTTTGCGAAATGTTCGAGACAAAAAAAGCACCAACGAAGAAAATAAAATACAGACATACTTGAACACTAACTTGAATATACGATTGAAATAAACACACGCACACATTTACGTGATTGTAGAGTGATAAAAGAGTTATAAAACACATGATGAAATGATAAATTGTCTAATACATAAAATAATTCCATTTGTTTAATAAGAGAAACAAAAACCCCAAACTCGCACTAATAAACAATAATGTGTTTGCAGAGTCCAATATATGTGCCAATGTCAGCATCGGATAACCATGTCGTTACTTTCAATGGAAACATAACCATAATTGTGTCAGCTACAGACGATGGTCTGCAAATGTAAGCGCAAAGTAATGGTCGATTTCCGGTGGAAATAGTTAATTTATTCAATGTTTATTCAATTTTATTCTCATTTCAAACCTTACGCTTGTAATATTTCACCTCATCATTCACACACACAGTTTCCACAGGCTGACTCCAAGTTTTTTACAGAAATCACTTTCTGAAAGTATTGAGTGAGACACAAGGCACACATTTGTCGAATCAAAGCGAAACAGATCATAACCATATGTGCCTAAGTTTTCAAATGTGAATTTGAAATAATTACTTGTGTAATTTGTAATACAAAAATAGCATGTAATCAGTGATTATTTTCTTAATTGAATTAAGGGGCTTTTTAAACAAAACTTTAAAATCAATTGGTTTTTCTATAGAAAAATTATTAAAATGAATGTAAGTAATGAGTTTTTGGGGAATTTAATGAGATTCTTTAGGCCAAAAAATAATCACTGATCATGTTGCACTTCTAATCTTTCGTTCCCAGTAATCTTCACACCAAAACACATTCATATCATATATTCCAAACATCTCATACGTGGTACTCGCCATGTTTCAAGTTTTTTTCGATTATTTGCTTAAACTTCGAGGTCTGGACTCATAAACAATACCAAGATTTCTATGGCAGCGTGGAAATTATGTTGAAAAAGTGATATTTGCTCATGTAACAATTTTTTATAAACACTTGGTGCAATAGATAACTTTTTACTAGAAAAATCTTAACATTTTTCTTTCTTTTTTTTTCATTTACGATTGAATAAAAGTCAGGGTTTAGATAAAGCCCACATTCAGGTAAAACGGAAATACTGCTGCATTACTCATGCTGGGCGGATGGATAAAACACAATAAACGATTTTTTTTTGTAGCAAAACAGCATTTTAAAATGTGAGAGTCATTTGAACATTATAAAACTAAAGGTCATTGTTTGAATAAATTATGAATTCATATGAAGTGTTTTATTCTATCATTTTAATTTAACCGTTATAAGAAATGTCTCACAGTGTGCCCGCATTAAGTGTACACCCGGATCAGCCTTACATAACTACGCATACTGATCTGCGATGACATTTGACGCGGGAACATTTTCATCGGAGTTTTATCTTATCTTATCCTTTAAGCTATTGATATTGTAACGTCCACAGAAGGTTTATGCAAATTTTGGAACCTAAATTAAGCAATGCCTTGTTAAAGAAAGCATGGAAGCACATAAATAGACAGCATAGCTGAACATAGGACGTCAGTATTTTAAGCGCATGTCTATCGTATCATCAAATCGACTGAATAAACCCTAAGAATGCTGGGTTATTTTCAAAAACTTGATTTTACTGTTGGTTGCTTTTCAAAACCGTATATATCTGCTTAATTTCGACGAGGGAAGATACTCAGAGTAGCAAACAGGTTAGATCACAGGCCATCCGCCAATTTATTTGATGGCTGACCTGGGTCTCACCTGTTTGCATATGCATTAAGTCGGTTCCAGCACTATAAGGGTTAAATAGAATCAAGAAAGAATAAATTAATTCATTCTGTTGTACATTTCAAACTTCCTGTCAGGGGGAATAGCTATAAATAAAACAAAAAAATATGAATTATTGCGTCTATTTGGTCTTTGTGTGTACAAGTAAGCCAGTGCCCAACGCTATAATCTACTCCAGGGTTAGACATTCATTCAAGTCCCTAGGTCCTTGATCACATGTTTTGCCCGTAGAAGCTTTAGAATAGTAACTTAATAGCTTGGATGGTCCCTGTGACAACAAGAATTTGAGGAAAGTTCATATGAAATTCAACCTTTCCACGGAAATGTGTCATATATGTATCATGTGGATATTGTTACTTATTTGCTTTATCTCCCAAGAGAAAATTCATAATTATTTTCTTATAATATTTAAGAATTGACAACGTGAACATTTTAGGCCCATTTGAAGTTGTGTAGGTACAATGGATTGTACAAATCACTGGTGCTGAATACCGTCTTTGTATAAAATTAGTGTCGACCCTTGTACTCTTGACCACAATTCGTGTACTGTCTTTTGAAATAAAGTTTATGAAGCGTACTGTATTGAAGGAAAGGTCATATGTAATGGCATTATAAAGTATACGTTTTGGACACAAAGGTTACTTTATTTCTGGAACATAAAGTATTCCTAACGAAGCAAAGGATTTCAACAAGTGATTTTCAATTATATCCTACATTATGCTATCCATGTGTTCATTGGTGATATGGTATAAACGTTTTGGGAAACGCTATCCTTATTGGTGATATAAAGTAATCACCACCACCACCAAAGTATCAATAGTGTCAATATATAGTTTGCGTTATGGAAACATTGTCAATATAGGTGATATAAGTACAACTGATGGAAACATTATCAATAATGGCGATAGAAGTAAACACAATGGGTATATCATCCATATTAATGATGTAATTAAACCCAATGAAACCATTATCTTTATTGCCGATGTAAAATAAACATTATGGGAACATATGACATTGAAAGGAAAGAAAGCATGCATAACAAATCTTCATTTCTTAAAGACCTTAAGTATAAGAAAGGGACTAGAAACTCAAATTCCACATAGATTCATTTACTTTCTCTCTTGGTCAGCGTTCGGACATGTCCATAAAGTATTCATATCATTAAGAATCACACTTGGACATTATTCATCTTGAATGACTAATTTGTGGTCAGCATTACAAAACATGTTTAGAACAACACGTACTCCTTTTGTTTTCCTCTCTCATTTAATCGATTTCTTAATTATCGTGTTATTAAACAAATCTATCAGGTATCGATCATTCGGCCAAATGCACAGGGCGATGTGAAGGACATGTCGTTAAACTGTCAATCGAAACACCGGTCTTTGATTGGTTGGGTGTAATTTCTACGAACTTGTTGATCTCATATCATGGGCTTTTTGATGTGCCTTCCGGAAACGGAAACACACTGCATTCACACTTTGTCATAAACCGATGGATCCAGACGTACATATTTCATTCTACATTGACATTGTTACAGCTTGGATCATCCGAGTTACATCTGCATAATACTTGTAGTAATCTTCAGGTTTTGGGCTCTGATTACAAGCTATGAAATCATTATTTAGCTTGGATCATTCAAGTTACATTTACAAAAGAACTGTTGTAGTCTATATGATGTTTGGGCTCCGATGACAGGTTATGAGATTATTGCGAAAGAGAATATGCTTACATAATTACTCCAAACAAAAACCATCATATGCATACCGTTTTAAAGTATGTTCTTACCTTACCTAAAAAATCTAATCTTCATAAAACTGTAATCATTTATGATTTCAAATTGAATTAGTAATTTTTGTACCATAATATCAATGAAGACTATAGCAAGACATTTGCGTATAAATACTAAGCATAGAACTGATGGTGTCATCTGCGAATGGCTTCTACGTTGACCTAAATCAAAATGAAACAGTTTGCTATGGCAATAACAAAAACCAGAATCGTTATCCAATAAATGATTTAACAGGCATTTAGCGAGTCCTGCTTTTACTGACATGCCTGCAAAAATCGCCTCTTTCAAACCACTTAGTTTTATACTGTCTGAAATAAAGGAAACGTGTCCGTTCAAAACAAACAATTACGCACGAAAACACTTGTGCTCTACCCCTCCATTAGAAGTGACAGGTAATGTGTATTATTGCGCAGGTTTGCATACACAATTGCCTTCACGGACAATTATCCGTTTCCCCTTTTTGGGACTACTTTTTGTCTCGTCCAAATTGAAACCAACAGCAGAGATCATTCATAGGATGAACGAAATTAGGCACTTTCTTTATGATATCCGCTAGAAACCATTGTGATTAAAGAAGAAAATGCTCGTACCGAGCATTTTCTCCTTTAATCACAATGCTTTATTGCGTTTTCTTCTGAATGTCTGGAAAACACGTCAAGATAACGGAAAGCGTTAAACCTGCATTTGTGGGGAGGGCATATTTGACAGCAGGACTAATTAATGTCTCGTTAACTTTATTAGCTTTTCAACTCCCATTTTCAGTTGAGTGCAAGGAACATAACAATGTGTCAATAACATCCACATGCAACTTTGTTTGTATGGTGTTTAACGCAAAAAAAAAATGGCTGATTATGTAACGGCTTTCCTTGATCCATCAGTACTAGGCTATGGCTCTGAAGTGACTTGCCAAAGGTCACTCCCACGAAATCAGAGGTTTCGGTGGGGCGCGAACCCGGGACCTCTGAGTTCTAAGTCCGCAAACTTTACCACTGGGTCCATGAGGACCCTCGTGAGTTGTAAACAGGGTTCGTTATCTAAAAGTTCAGACCACGTAATTGGAATTATTAGAAAATAAGAAAAAAATGGTTAGCTCAGTCTAGCACAGCCTAACTCGGATAAATGAAATGGTTTATTAGGAAAAGTCAAACTGGGATAATCTAAATGGTTTATTAGGAAAAGTCAAACTGGGATAATCTAAATGGTTTATTAGGAAAAGTCAAACTGGGATAATCTAAATGGTTTATTAGGAAAAATCAAACAGGGATAATCTAAATGGTTTATTAGTAAAAAATCAAACAGGGGTAATCTAAATGGTTTATTAGTAAAAAATCAAACAGGGATAACTTAAATGGTTTATTAGCAAAATTATTTTAATCAGTAAAATGGATTGCAGTGAATCATCTGCGACTAAAAGAGGCTCGACGATCTATATGTTTGAATGATCAAGTTTAAGCATAAATCATGGCCTAGTTTGACGAGTATTTAACACAACATTTTGGACAAAAGTCTATATCAAGTTATGTAACCACTTTGAAAAGTGCCATATATTGCTATGTAGTAAATTATCATGTATTCCAAACCAAAAGCGTAATATCACCTTTGGGATTTCCCGCATACGAACTGTACGTGTTAAGAAAAATTGACGCTTCCCGAATTGATTACACTTTCAAGTGCTACTTTAAATTGCATATCAGACAACAATACACAAGTATTATTTCAACAACATTTTATTTTGACTTTCAAATTTTTCTTTTCTGTGAACAAGCACCTTTGAATATGGTTGTTTAATTCAAGGTTTATTTCACTTATGCGAATGGAGGGCTATTGGAGGCACAACCTTTGACCTTTGAACCTCTTGACCTTTACTCACATGTTTGACAATAAAAAACGATGACTCATCTAGCTATTTAACCAATGTTTGAAATTGAAATATACCAAATTGTATCTATATTTGTACATGCTATGTTTGAAACCATTGCCTATAATGATTAGTCGAGCATCCCACCAGAATATATCGGAAGAAAGTCATGTCTACCATTTCTCCTTGAATTATTGTGTCTGGGAAAAAACTCTACCTGGCTAAATGGTTTAAGTAGTTGACTTGTTACCCAGGGTCCCGGTTTTGATAACCCCAGTATCACTGGTCTCTCGAGAATGTATTTTAGCAAGACCCCCAGATTTTGCATAGTACTTGTGAATTCCATTGAATAGCCGAACGTTTATAACCTGGCGTTAGGCACATTGAAATAACTTAATAGCTGCTTGCAACTGCAACTATCTTCATAAAAACGGACCTTCTATGCAATGGCGTATACGGCTGTTTAAACAGTTGGTGATTTGTTACCATTCTTACCACAAACAACAAATAAAAATCACTTCGAATCAATCGCACATCTGAACGTTTCATAACCGATGAATCACTGGGAACCCTAAAACAAAGCAAATCTACATGTTTTATAGGTAACGCATTATTGTAATGGTCAGTCAACATTTCTTCGTGATATTTCGACCATTAAGTTTTCCCTTCTCTCTAACATACATCAGTTTGAAACACATTTGCTGTAGATACTTAACCCTAAAATTACATTTTCTGTCGTCTGCTTTTAAATACCCTGAATAACTACTTAGTTTGATGAAGAAATATACTCAGAGTAGCAAAGGAGTTAGATCACAGGCCAGCCGCCAAATGACTTGGTGGCTGGCCTGGATCTAACCTGTTTGCATAATCATGATGTCGGTTCCAGCACTATATGGGTTATGCTAAAAAACCACTTCACCAAAGAGCATAACGAACAATGAAACCTTTTGTCGTTTTAGTTTGAACCAAGTATCAGTAGGAACATGTACGCTTTTCTTGCTATTTTGTCGCATTTGCTTTCAATTTGGACTAGTGACACATTCCAAAAAGGGTGAATTGGTTACAGGACAAAGCCCCACCATTACGAATGGGACAAAGTATATGACGGATATCTTATACATCGGTAATGGTAGATTTACGAGCTATTTATGGTCACAATAACACACGTGTATATGATTACTAATATACGTGAATAGTCTGCGGCATGTAAAAATGGACGGTTGAAAGTTCTCGTTAGTTAACAATTCTCTCTTCCCTCTGCCATTGTGAACGGTCATGCCACACCACCGTTGATGAGTTCTGCTAGACTGTCTTACACTGTTTTACTTAACCCTTAGAATTCTGGGCATTTTTCTGAAGGTAGATCTTTGTGTCGCCTGCTTCCCAAAATCCTTTAACATCTGCGCTTAATTTTGATAAGGAAAGACACCCAGAGTAGCGAACAGGTTAGATCACAGGCCAGCCACCAATCTACTTACAATTAGCATGTTTACATAAGCATGAAGTCGGTTCCAGCACTATAAGGGTTAATGGTATTTGCTGAAGGCCTACTAAGAACAAAATGTTCTGTCTGTTTTTGTATGTGTTTAGGAAGTCGAGATGTGACAGACATCAACCGAAAAGGAAGATATCAGTTTTTATAAAAACGTTTCTAAATGAGTGGGATTATATATGTACATGTACATATAATTTCGACAACTTCGACTTGCAATAATAAAACATATTTCTAATTGTTAGCAACCGTAAAGATTCCCACGAGTACCTATTCCATAGGTACGTCTACTTTTCCCATATTCCCACATGGTTCTAAACGTTTAATCCCCATGTATAATGTAAACATTGCTGGGTGAAATAAAGTGTATGTTTAGTTATATGTCATGGTGCATACATCAAGTTTCATACATGTAAGTGGATGCTTTTTCCTGTCTTTCAGATCCAGTGGGCCGTGTAAAGGCCTTCGGAGAAATATGAGAACAATCCGAAGAATTGATGTAGTGTTTATTGTAGCTGTAATTGGTGAGTTGTACGAATTGTATACATGTACAAGTATCTGTCTGTTTGAGAGCATTTAAAGCACTTTCAACAAATTTTAGCTTATTGGCGAGGAGGGTGTCAAGTATTCATACTCTAAAAATCCAAAGCCAGAGAATCTCCTTTTTTTTACACGGCCTTGACCTTCAAGTCGCATTACTATTAACGAAGTGCCTATGAGGAAACTCATTAAAACTAGTTTACAGTCTTTGGTAAGACCTGGTGAGGTCTCAAACTCCTATTTATTCACACATTCGGTGGGTTGCCTGCATCTGTACATTTATACCATTGCGGTGTGAAAATACCTAAAGGCTATGTAAGTTATATATGTTTTTTCCCGAAGCTTTGTTCCTTCCGTATGTAAAACCATGTACACCACGGTTTTACAAAAGGTACTCCAAAGAGGGAATCGCTAAGAACTCCGAAATGTCAAATGATGAAATCTGCTATAAAGGCATGATAAATCTTGACTTGATGCCTATATATTCTTAAGGCATTCATATACATCTTATGAACTTTAAAGAAATGATAGCCTTTTCTTGACTTGATGCCTATATTTACCCTAGACACATATATTCATCTATTCAGGTTTAAAGAAATGATAACATTTTTCTTGACTTGATGCCTATATCTTCTTTATGCATTTATCCTTATCTTTGAGTTCTTGTCATTCAATATAAACGAATTCATTGCTTTAATTACAAACGATCCATTGCTTATTAACAATAAAACATACATCATTTGGAAAATCAATTATCTCATGAAATCCCGATGTGATCTCATTAATCAGACATTCGATCGAACGATATATATCGTGAACATGATGATATTAATAGCTGCAAATGTATATGTGAGTCATTGGTAATATTAGCTTTGCCAATACGCCGAATTTGCCCTAAGGTTACAAAGCATCGAGCAATATCTTCTCTATGCTCTTACCTATAAATGGTCATAAGTTGTTTTTGTTTGGTAATCTTACGTTTGATGACTTGTGATTTTGAATTTTGATTGTACACTTATTCGACTGAGATTGACTTACAAAAAGCCAGAAAGATTAAACTTGACTTAGATAAGATTATGATTGATAGCTTATCACCTCTGCGACAAAAATATGCAAAATGGATTTCATTCCGATCATTAAATCGTATTCGATGTTTGTTAGTTTATTCCACAATCGTTGATGCCAATTGATAAAAGAATTAACTGAAATGTCTGCACTGCTTTCGAATATCAAAGTAAAGAGTTCTAGAGACAATTATTCACAAAGAAGACAATGCTCGTTTTATATATGAAACCATAAAACCATGAGGACAAAATAGTAATGCTCACTAGTCCTTTTACTACCGTGACAGTGAATTCTTAAGATTTCTACAGTAGAAACCTTAAAGACAGGCATACTTTGGTAAATAGTATAAATAATCAATTTCTACATTTATAGTAGTTATTCCCAAGGTCGAGTGTCAGATACAGAACGGTGCACCGCCACCAATTCACGATGTATCTTTCGAGCGCCCGAATCAAGGTACCAGCGGAAGGCGATTCGTGGCGGAATCTACCGAAATGTCCCGAGTGCGCACGAAAGGACTCTGTCGTGATGGCTGGACGCATGGGACCATGCGAGACGTTTCCGGTCAGGACATCCCGATCTGTCTGAAGATCAATGCGCATGCACAAAGCTGGGAGGAAGCGAAATCCACGTGTCGAAAGGACTATGGGTTCTTAATGAAGTTAGATTCGACCGCCACCTGGGAGGAAAACGAATTGCTGTCGGTTCTATTTAACGAAGGTAGGGATTATATTTTAAACCAAACTGTCATTTCATTCAACATTATTATACAACAATTAAACACCATTATGCATGTGTGTCATTTTTGGAGCAATTCAGGATAAGTTGTGACTGATCCAAATAAAAGGAAACAACTTATATAAATCATGACCAATTGCATCTTCTTTATAATATTGTTTAGAATTCATGGTGACGACATTATAAATTACGCAATAGAAGCAATTCGTCCTTTTGTCCAATTAGGCTCTACAGTTTTCAGCGAAAGATGCGCCATAACTAGGTATAAAGGAGCATAGTTAATGTAGAATGTTGTTTAGAAGAAAACGAAAACCAATGTGTTTTGTGTAATAGGCATCAGTCAGTGGATTATTGATTGATTACGCACTAGGAGCAATAAATCCTTTAAGCATTTGAAACACGTATATGCAATTCGAACGATGAACTATTGCGTGAATATGCTCATAAAAGTTAGATAAACAATTTTAAAGATCTAGGAATACGTGATCTTAGGGATGAAATGGTGGTGCTTTTTAAAATTAGTATAATTCTTTCAAAATGGACCATTCACTTTTCTTGGGACTAAGGACAGGTAGTTGATGACTTGTCTCAAAATATTAATTTGTCTTTTTCTTCAAGTGACTTAACCCTTTACCAAACGCTAAATTTTCGACTTTCCCAAATCTTTTCAGAGTTTTCAGAAAACGTTTCAAAATGTGATGAAATTGGAAAATAATTTTCTGATAGGGCAGAAAACATTGTGGGAAAAGGAGGAACTGCTCGTTTAAGAGCAATTTTATCTTTTCCCACAACGTTTTTTTCTAGAGTCATCTGCAACACCGTTGTAAAATGTCGTTATTGTTTGGTAATGGGTTCAAGGGTTTGTACTTTAATACCGTTTTGTTTAATATTTTTGTCTAGGTATAACGAAGACTTGGACCGGGGTCCATTCCGAACATGGTCGTCTGATATGGGACGATTTGGTGCCCAGCCAGCTTAAACCACACGATGAGTATGTATACCACAAACTGTCCCTATAGAATTAAGGCGTATTGATCCTCTTTTTATGTCGAACATTCAATCACCGACGATGAAAACAATTCGGACATATTACAAACGTAATGTGTTTATCCACAAAGTTGAGAATTGATTAAACATCAGGAGGGTTCAATGCAAGACATAGTACGTGCTTCACACACATGTAGCACTTACTATAGTCTTGCACTGAACCCCCGCTCGTAAATGTACCGTCGAGGAAAATGATAACTTTCTTAAGCCATGTCCATGGACGTGGTGTCGGATCAAGTATACCCAATGATACATAACCGTTAGGCAAGGGAAGAATGTGTTTCGCTTTCCTAGTTCTCTCATTAGTCCATGTGTCGTAGTAGGAAAATAAATGATGAAGTGGAAAAACGTGCGTATGATGTGTTCAAACCGTTGAATATGCCACAGGCCCTTGTCCGGCAGTGGCGCCTTTCTTGTCTATAGGCGCCAATGAAATGTCGAAAGAAACACCGGATACCATATTTACATGATACATTTAAAAGCATAATAAACTTCGTACAATAGTGTGTAACGCATCGAAAATGTGTTTTGCGCAATTCGGAAATGCTCATCTGACACGGTACTTTCTTGTTTCTATCCCTGATTGACTAAATAAAGGTTTATAAATACAAACCGCTTGTCCCATGTACGGTACAATTTGTTCTATTCCGCATGAATAACCGCCATGACACAAACAGATAGAAAAGGGAAAATGATAGAGCAAGAGACTTCCGTATTTTCCGACGAAATGTGTTCAAGTAATTACTGAATAACATGGATTTTAAAATAGCACTCGGGTTTAGAAACCGACTTGAATAATATTTATGAAGTTAAATGCCATAGATTATATCTTTTAAAGTTTTATTTGCCTCTTTAGAATAGCTAAAGGCATTCATAAAAGAAAACAGACAATGCAGGTAAACCCTGCCAGTTAATGACTACACATGAATATGACCAAGTACAGTTGTAAATGTACGTCGACAAGTGCCCGAACTATATGGCGCTACACAACTTGAAGGCCATTTAAGATTAACTTAAAATAATATTAAAACTACATTGTTTTACAGCCGGATCCAGTCATCAGGTACATCACTGCGGCCATGGAGATGGGACTCGAACTTTGTGGCAAGGAGATCCAGTTACTGCGGATACGTTGATATTGACGAAGACTCGACAGACAGAAGGAAGCGATCTTCTGATGACGACAACCCGGACGGCATGCAGAGGTTTGATAGCGGTCAGGACTCCATGTATGACTCCCGGTATCGCCGTCCAATGTCCATGTTTGGCTACCCCCGAACGGCCGCTTTCCAATCGGGCCTGACGCGCACGAAAATATCAAGCGATCTACCAGTGTTGGAGAGCTCTCTTCAGATACCCGGTACTGGCCTTTCTGACGCAAACACGCAGGACGGTGGACTTTCGGCGACACTCTCACCAACGTTCGAATCTGCTACACAGACTGATAAAGAGGAAAATAAAGATGGAACCACGGGTGTTGGTGCAGCTGAAAATAGTAATGCTGATAATGAGCATCCGAGTGATCCATTCAACGCTGCAAATGACGATGAACAAATTGGTTTAGAAAAACTGAGGGAACAATTTAAGGAAAATCAAAATATACAATCTGACACAACGACTGTTGATTTGGACCCTAAAACAGATACAATTGCTGTTGACAAAACTGAAGATTCGGATTCTTTCAAAAAGCTAACACCACTTGAAGTACCAAATGATGTAGATAACGGAGTCTCTATTGATGATACGCTTAACGTTCCAAAAGATGCCCAGCAGGAGACACCAGATGTGGTGGCAGATCCTCCTCTTGAAAATTTCGAAAAACCACCAAACGGATTTGATGATCTTCTGTCTGCTTTAGGTTCCTTAAAAGTACAGCCTCAACACAATTCGGATACTCCGATACTAGAAGGAAATGATGTTAACAGCGTAAACTCTATACCTGATGTTTTAGATGATGCCGTTAACAACGTCAATTCGCTACCCGATGTTATGGACAAAACTAAAGACAATGCTAATTTTTCTCCCATTGGTACAGTAAATGGTGTTGACAGTATCAATTCTTTACCTGATGTTATTGATAACGCTATGGATCATATCGAATCAAGTCCTGATGTAATCGATAACGCTATTGACGCTATTGACAATGTCAATAAACCATCTGAGGTTATTGATAACGTTATTGACAATAGTGTCAATTCACTACCTGATGTCATTGATAATGCTATTGACAACGACAATTCCCTATCCGACAGTATTGATAACACCAACGACAATGACAATTCCCTGCCCGATGTCATGTCCAATGCCATGGAAAATGGTATTGACAGTGTCAATTCTCTTCCCGATGTCATAGACTATGCGAAAGATATGGTTGATGAAACTCAAATTTTAAATGACATTTCTGCGAATTTACAGTTGTCGCGCAATTTTGGTGGAAACAAAGAAACTCACGAATTGTTTGATACCGAGCCATCCCACAACATTGATATTTTTTCAAAAGTCACTGATACCTTGAAAGATATGGTTGATGAAAGCAAAGATGTATATGATGATTCAAAGCAAATTGATTCGGGGCTTAGTGACACAACAATGACTCCTCCTGTCATTGTTCCAGTCCTTCATTCATTATCTCCTATGCAGGATTCTGTCAAAGACCTTAACACAGAGAATAGTGACGGTGATTTTAATGACGCGTTGGATGAAATTGATGATATTTCAACTGATAAAGACACACACGAAACGAAAGAGCATGATGGTCCGATAAGTCCACCTCCCTTTGATGTAGAAAAAAATGAGTTCAATGCTCCAAACGATGAAACGAAAGATATCGAAGATACTATTAAGTCAAACAATGTGATGTTTACAACTCCAGGAAGAGAAACCGATGAAATGACAACACATGTATGGACGCCTACTACATCCCTTCCGGATGATGAAAGGGAGAGCACAAGGCCTTTCGACTATCCCAAGCAGAAAGACGATGGGGATGATGACATAACGGATATGAATGACGGAACACCGTCTCATAAACATGAAGATGATTTCGAAATGGTTACTAAAACACCTTTATTCAATCACGAAAAATCGGACATAGATGATGTTTTAGAGGACTTCAGTCGAAGTACAGTGCCATCTGTGGAGGAGGAAACAAATAAAGAAGATGATTTGAAAGATCATGATTTCGATTCCAGATCTGGAACATACAATGACATTTTTGGTGATTCAGATGGTCATTTAACCCAGTTCTCGAATGGATCAGATGAAACACATGCTGACGATGAAAATGACAAAAATGAGACATCGTTACATATGGGAACACATGATAGCGATATCGATTCTACAAAAGAATTTTATGAGAAATTCATCGAGGATATTAAGGAACAGTCAAACAATCATGCCGATGATCACATTGAAGAAAATTCAAAAGGACTTGATGAGCTTGAGGAGGATGACCAACCCGCTTCACTGATAGAATCGGTTCTAGATACTGTAGATAGAATCAAAGATGGGTCTGATTGGGATACACATGAAGATGATATACCTAACAAAATGGAGATGAATGAGAACAAAGATCTAGATGATAAGTTAGATAGTCATGTACCGTCTCAAAATGATTCAGAAAAGGATTTGGATGACCATGAGGAATTCATTAGTGAAACACGTGATGACCTACCTGAAATTGAAGACAAGGAGGTCGATTATAATGATGACAAAAAAAGAAACTTGTCTAATCAAGATTATAACAATTTTGATGGTGACAACGAAAAATTAAATGATGAAGTTGACTTCAATGATACTGATGCAGACTACGATAATGTACATGAGAATACTGAACAAAATAAAGAACCTGAAGATGAAATCGAAAACAAAAATAATATTGTCGATATAGATGACATTAATGAGGAACACGAGGAGGCAGAGAAATTGGCCAGAGATCTAGAATTTGAAGATGATTGGAAAGACAACGACAACAACGGAAAAGATGAAACTGCACGTGAGCCATTTAAACCTTTTGAAAACGAAGACGATCATAACGATGATGCAGTTGAGGATATCGCAGAAATAAACGACGACATGAAAGATCCTACAAGCTTAGAAGAAATTGTAACACAGGGAAAGTCGAGGGTTTCGCTTCAGTTGCCCCACCATGAGGCGGACATGGCTATCAGCTCATGCGAAATCAGATTACCCTCTGTGTGCTTCAGCTACGAGGTCAAAGTGATGTCTAGAGGTGAGTGAATTATTGGAATACAATAAACCAAGGCACTGAACTTTTCTGCATCCTAAATTACATCTACGTTTATTTATAAGGTGAATTATGTTAATATCTGGGTTTCATAATTTTTCAAAAGAATTGAACGGAGGAATATGACTTTCTCAAGAACATCAAACGATGCATCCATGACTTATGCTTTATCCGTTTTTAAAACGAATAAAGACGAAGACAGAAACTGGTAATTCTTGGAGATGGAGATTTTTTCTGTTTTAAGTAAAAATGATATGCTTTTAAATAATCAATGATTTGTTATGCGTTAATACTACTATATCCAAAACATAAAGGTGACATAATTGGTAGTTGAGGGAGAAATATACCAGACACTTTATGAATATGACAACCAACGCACGATTTCTCATTGTGAATGAAGTTCCAACCTACCATTTCAATTGACTCTGACTTGTTAATTACAAAAGAATGCCTAACATAACACTCCCGTTGTCTTGTTCAAGCATCCACGTGTGACAACGGTTGGTACGGTCACGTGCTACTAGACACCTGTTTCAAAGTGACCAATCAGAAGATGACTTACCGTCAAGCGGTGTTTACGTGCGAATCGCTTGGCTCTAGGGTAGTCATTGGCGACAGCGAGTTCCAGAGAATGTTCGTTCTGCTGGCGGTACAGAAGGATGGGATATTACACAGAGGTAACGGCTTTTACAGTGCTATACATTCTTAACGTCAACTTGAACTGCTTTGGCACACTTGCAGTAGAAAAACTGACGTTTGCTTCATAAACTCTCATTTAATGCATGACGCACTGGTATCCCTTCATGATTTCATATGTCGGTCCCGACTTAAGTATGGAATTCTTATTTCTATAGATATGTCCCGATTTGCCTAGTGAATACTAACTTCTTTAACATTGATTCCAATTTACCTATTGAATACTTATTTCTTTAACATAGGTTTCAATTTACCTAATGAATACTTATTTCTTTAACCTAGGTTCGAATTTGAAAATTGAGTATCTATTTCTACGATATACCTATTGATTTCTAATTTCTATAAATTCGGTCATGATTTACCTTTTGCTTTCGTATTCTTATAAAAATCGGTCCCGATTTGAATATGGAATACTTATTTATATAAAGACTAGCCTCAGTTTAACTATCGAACATTTTTTATACGTATAACCTCGTTCCCAATAGCACTGTTGAATACATATATCTTATATCAATTATGACTTTTTACATCTTCTTGCAATTCTCAGGTGAGAAGTTTTGGAAGGAGTCCCCGGTCCGACAAGGCAATAGTTGCCGATATTTCAGCGAGAGAGAGGCTAACGTTGAAACATCCTGCAACGCCGCACATCGGGTTGTCTGCATAAAGGATGCCAAAACATTATGTACGTACACAAAGGATTTCCTTTTATTCGTGTCGCAGAGCAAACTCCTCACAGTAATCTCCTCTTGCTACGCTGAATCGATCACTGCCACCACATGGTTTTCATCCAGATTTGGATGCAGTTTAAATTATGTCTTTATTTCTTCAATTCTTTAGTAAATTTAGTTCTAATGACTTTTTGTTTTGATTTCTGATCAGACAAATTGAAAAGAAATGTTCAGTTTTCTTGAGAAATTAAGCACAAATGAATGATTCTTTGGGGGTGTCGTCGCCATCTTTTAACGCCATTTTCGTTTCAAAGCCAATGGGCCATGTGAAATTTGTTGGGGCAGTGATTAGTCCCATGAAGGGAGATCACTGTTAGGAGTTTGGTGACAGAGGTACGGTGAGTTTGCGACCCCCTTTCGCGGGTATGTCAAAGGATGTGGGTTCGACACAACAGCGAGTCACATGAAAGACAAACGCTTCCCTCTTTGGTACTCTAGGTTGTTGGGATGGCGTTACGACTGGAAACCCAGTCCGTTGTCGTTCTAAGATAGCATGTGCTTAAATTTATTATGACAACTAATAAACATAATGATTCGCATAACTTTTTTCATCCTGTCACTAGTGTCATTTTGGGACCGATAACTAGGTGCCGTATAACATTTGTGATATCCGGCACTAACCATATAACACATGCACGTGACGAATCATGACGTCATAAGAACGATATGACGTCATGTTTACATCATTCTCTACTTATTTTTTTCCGTTTTTCTCGTGTTTTATTTACATCCTGTTTTTTTGAAAGAATACATAAAGGTAACAGGATAAATAGAATAGATGGGTGGTTTCTTTGAATTGGAGAAGTTATCGGGCTCGGCTTCGGATTATTATCCGTTTCGCCTTCGGCTCACCGGATAATATTCCTAAGCCTTGCCCGATAACATTTCCGATTCACGACACCAACCATCTATTCTCTATATGATTCGAATGTCTATCATCATACTATTTCGTTTGTTAGCGATATTTGTTTGTCATTTTGAACATTTATTCTTTCAGTGATCTGTTTATTATTAGCCAGAATATGCAAACGTTTTAAAAAGACGCTTATTCATTTCTCATCGACTGTGACAGAAGCTTGAAGCTTGTTAAATTCACGCTCGATGACTGCTTCCTAGACACTAATAGTACTCGCGCTGTTTTGTTGGCTGGTCCCGGTAACTGTATGACAGCCTTCCGTATTGTTTAATTGAATTCAAATCTGATTTTTGATATTCCTAATTTCCTTTAGTCTGATATTTAAGTTCATCATATACACGTCAACCTTTCTTCTTTCTAATACAATATAGCATTTATTTAAATTTCAAAATTAAATGCGATGAAAAAGGTTTTTTATGATTTTACATGTACTTTATATTATTCATTAATTGTATTTATATTTGTGACAAGAAACTGTATAATTAACATCTTGAATAAAATATTGTTATTACTGTCTATGTTCAGCCGTTCGAGATGGCCTCGGTGATAATATGAATATTCTGGGGAACGAGGCCAAGCTAGAGTTGTCCTCCCATAAGCCCAATACAGCCCTGCAGTGTGATCTGCCGAATACAGCCTCGGAATTTCCCGTACTATGGTTTAAAGATGGTGCACTCCTGAAAACCGTGGATAAATGTAATACAGTTTTTGCGTTTTTGGTTTTGCATTATTTTTGGTTTTTAATATTTTCCCTTAGTTTCAAGGCGATCTCAATATCCATACAGGTTGGGGTTTTTTCTATGGTATAAAACGCCGTATCAATTTTTCAGTTTTTCGGCTTTCCTGGATCCACTAGTACAAGGCTAGGGGTCTGAAGTGACTGGTCAAAAGTCACCCATACAGGTTCTCTACCCCTGTCTGGACTTAAAATGGCTTTCCAGTCGAATTGTTAGCCTTCATGAACTTTACGCTGTTTTAATAACCCCATATGTTACATCAGAGCTGTACTGATATACATCGGCCATATGCCATCCACTTGTACTATTGACATCGAGAAAGAGCTCTCACTGCACAAAACTCCATAATTACTCGGATATCAACTTCTAAGTCATGAATCCTTCCTTAATTCGTATTGTAAATCTGAAACAACACAATTCTGAACATCATTACAGTGATATAAGGCTATGTTGTTTATTCACCTTACAAGGCTAGAAAGAAGTGTCATGTCTCGAAGGCTCTTCACAGTGAAATATTTAACCAAGCCGGGGTTCGAACCAAAGACATCCTGTCTGAAATCCCCGACACAAACCGCTTCGCGACGCGGATTCGAATATAAATAAAGAGGATAGAGGTTACAAATCGTACTCTTTGCTGTCATGAACTTGACTTCATAAACTACATGTATCGTGCTTGTGTGGGAGTTATGTTTTGTAGGTGGGTTATTTGTGTGGTTTGTTTTAGATGGTTGTGCCCAAATATGTATATACACGATGGTGTCTCGCCAATTCCTGCATGAGCATACACTCTACAAATGCATCTTCATGGAAATGATTAGGAAATGTTCGTAACAAAACGAAAATTGTTCATAATTAGCATTCTATTTACTTTCATCACATAGGTTTTTTTATACGTAACATGCTCAACAGATAAAATGTTTATTTCAATACTTCATATCATTGGTCGTCTTTTGATTTCAATTCAGTTAACCATTTCAAATAGTATTTAAATATATTTGGGAGGTTGAAAAACTTAAAGGTGTAACTCATGTTTATACACAATATTAATCATTTCGATGATGCTTCACCGAGTAAGACTTCTTACGTACATGAAATCCATGGTTTGGGTATAACCTGACGTAATAGAGGAATTATTTGACATACTATAACAAAGATCTCAATTATTACATTGCTTTTGATCTTTTGTTTCAATATGACATTAATAATGGTTTCGGAACACAAATTCGCTACTTAGTCCTTATTTTCTATTGAGTTAAAATAAGGGGTCAAATATATCTATGTTAGATAGAAAAAGGAAAAAAAAACAGTTCCCAATCAACGTATAGCAATTAGACATACGAGTGTTTTTGCTGACATTCGTCCTAATTACGGTAACACAATCAGTATCACAAACATCAGCCTACTCATTATCTTATTAGTCGCATCGTGATTTATATAAATATATTCTGACAGGTGACATAAATACAACACTGACACATTCCGTATACTATATACGTATACGTATTTCAAATTACCCATAGAAAACAAAAAACAAGACGCGAAAAATCAGAATCGCTAGTCGTTAAACCCATAGAATGCTGGGTTATTTTCCAAAATTAAACATTTGTATCACCTGCTTTCCAAAACCTTAAATATCTGTTTAACTTTGATGAGAAAAGATACTCAGAGTAGCAAACAGATTAGATTACAGACCAGCCGCCAAGTTAATAGGCGGCTGGCCTGGACCCAAACTGTTTGCATAAGCATGAAGTCAGTTCAAGCACTATAAGGGGTAATTAAGAGTTAACTTGTTAATTAACCCTTTACAAAACACCAAATTTTCGACTGTTCCAAGAGTTTGCAGACGACATTTCAAGATGTAATGAAATTGAAAAACAATCCTCTGAAAGGACAGAAAACGTTGTGAGAAAAAGAGAAATTGCTCGTTAACAGCAATTTCTCATTTTCCCACGATGATTTTTAGAGTCGTCTGCAACAAACTGGTTAATTGTCGTTATTGTTTGATAATGGGTTAAAACAACCTCGTTTCAGACGTCACGGACGATGTTTCCCTGCGACTAGACGCCAGCCTTGTCGACGCCATAAGTGATGTTGCCAACAGGAACATAACCATGCCTGTACTACAAGGGAAATACTGGTGTGAAGTTTGGGACAGGAAGTCGTTAACCCGCGTGCGCTCCAGAGGATATGACGTCAGGTTCAAAGGTTAGTCCTGTACAGTTGTATGATCTGTTGTTAAAAACCAAACTCGGCACAGGATTACTTCGCTTTGGTACACTTCGACACAGTGCTAGTCCGAATGATCCAGACGTAGATATATCATTCTCGAAGTTACAGCTTGGATCATTTGGGTTACTACAGTACTAACTCATTCTCCTAACCAAATGAAAGGGGGACCACTGCGTAGGAGAATTGCATCATAGACTGGAAACCGGTCCCCCATCTGTCTTGTTGAATATAGTGAGGCCAGACAACAGCGAAGGATCAGTTAAACTCCATCATTCGTCATGAAAACGCATATGTAGCAACATCTTTGCTTCTCCAACACAAGTGATTAAACGACAAATGGCTTCTAATTGATGAAAGATTTTATGAAACAATATTTCGGTAATGCCTCGTTAGCAAATAAAAATTTAAGTACCGTCCCTCAATAAGTGGTATGTAAATTCAATGGACTAAGGTGCTGACGCACCCTTAGTCCAACAAACACCAACCGATCGGCTAATCGTTTTGGCATGTCAGCCCGGAGACCCTCATGTCGGAGCATTCTACACAACTGGCAAAGTGTATATCATCAACATCTCCAGAACGGTCATTTAAAGCTCAACATGTCCCTGAAAGTCCTTTATTAGGCCCTAAAACATTGAGCATCCGTAATCGGAGGCAATTCAATAAGTCTATCCACCGCTCGGAACTCTTCAATGTTCCGGGAGATCAACTATCAGTCTGGTCCTCCAAAATCCCCGTGACTCTCTGACAATTGGAACTTTTCGGCAAACTCCGGCAGGCCGGATCAGACTGTGTGACTTACCAACATCACCGAGGGGTTCCGGTTGCGCTTCTGATTGCAAGCATTTGTTTCAAACTCTCGGGACGTTTCTCATTTCAGACGTGATTTCGTTCCATGGTTCCATGGAGCTCCTAGGTTTCAGCCGGAAACAAGAGATGCTGTTTAACATGATAAACGAGCGATTCGAGTCCCTTGCTCGGACTGAATTAGACATACAGCGTGTGTTTAAGGACGTATTACCAAGGTTACGGCGATACCTCCCTGACGTCCATTCCGTCGATACGTATGCTGACAAAGTCAGGTAAGATAATCTTGAATAACGGATAAAACGATGAAACGGAAAACATAACAAAGCATAGTTTTATTCGAACATTAAGGACAAAAAGAGATGAATTTGGTGGGAGTGGTAACAAATGATTATATTAATATAATGCAGACACAAATAGTATTTCTAGTTATCGTGGCGATTTAGTTTAGACTTATTTGTTTTACATCGTATGTGACGGAAGCTTGAAGCTTATTAAAATTAACAGCCCTAATATGTTCATGACCGTAATATTGACCAATGAAATTGCAGATCGAACCCGAGCGTTATCGAGTACCACACCTACTTTACGCTGAGACGGGATTACACAATGGAGGACGAGGAACTTGTATATTCCCGCTTAAAGGGCCTGCTGAGGTCCCAGCTCGGTAACATGCGCTATATGGCTAGTCTCGAAGGCGGGACACCAATACGCTCCTTCCGAACCATGTCGCTGCAGAGTACAGGTGAGTTTATGTCGTTCGGAATAAGCGGTTCATGTAGGTGTTTTACGTACATAACCATGGTACTTTATCGCTAAAGAAGACAAAAGATGATCTTCTGATCACAGGTTGGTTTCAGAAAAAAAAGCTTTCTAACAGAGTAAAAGGGAGATAAATATTGGTATCAATTGCAACTTTTCAAACCAATATTTACCCAGAGTTGTCGTTCTTTTATGTGTTGACAAAACCTTTGGTGAAGCACCTAAGCCCATCTATAACGGTAGTCGCTTAAGAACTAATTGTAGTCGAAAAGGACCAGTCCGAATCAAGGCGTAATAGTTGCATACATTACTTTACGATCAAATAGAAACAGCATTTCCTCGCAGTTTCATCCGTAAGTTTAGATATCGCCTTGAAGAAAACTACACACACATTCACGCCAAACTTTGCGCAAAACATTAAATATTTCAGATGTCATTCACTGTGGAACAATTAGGATTGCACTCAGATTTTAAATCATACTTTGCAATACAATGATCATTACACACCAGTTTTGAAATCTTTCCTTTATCAGTTTCCTGTCCAGCCGCCTCGCTCCAGACCACGAGGGATCTTTTCGGGAAAAGAATTCCAGAAACAACGTTTTCGTTCAACAAAGTGCTTCTGGGCGAGTTTGCTAACAGTCTGAATAACTGTAGTAAGTTTCTTTGAGCTTATTTGCCACTACGAATTAATCCAGTAAAGAATTGTGTAACTCATTCTTATTGAGAGTCTAATATGAGCAGACGACCCAAATAAGATATAGGGGATATGTATCATTATCTTTGTCATGTAAGGTAAGTCATTATGGCGAAATGGGAAACCAGCAACAGGGTGCAAAAAGAAGAAAATGTATACATGCAACCACTATCAGATTGATTCATCTGCAAACAAGTACTTCAACTATGTTGAGATGTTCCTTGGTTACTGACAAAGACATTTTATTGTATGCCTGGATATTTTGTTACTGGCGGTTGCTTACATATGTGCTGACAATAGAAAACATTTCATAAGAAATAGTGAATACTTATTTCAAAACATTAATGACATGAAAGCTGCATGAAAATACGGTCACATCTTTTTTCTTTATGCTTAAAGAATGTTGCATCCATCCATTATGGTTTTTAGAATACAATACGATAAATTAAATAATATCCAAAACATTGTCTATGAGCATGTTGACACCACGTTGACGAAACATTTCTTCTCGTAATGATTGCACCCAAATCCACGTTGCATATGCATACATTTTCCGTTTTTTTTTATTTCTTTTAAATGATCCCCGTGATGTGTACGTTAGCACGTTGGTTAAAGTGTACTATGTATAGTTGTTGTATTGTGGGCCAGTGGTCTTTACTTATGAATAAACTAAACTTGAAACTTGAGTTATGATAGAATTATTGTATCTATCTAGGCGAGAGAAGCCGTTTACCCGCTGGCACTGCCCGTTGTCTCGGAGATTTCCATACAGGCGCATATTGGAGCGATGTGGTAGCAAACGAATGTGTGGACGAAACAAACCTGGACGACGTGAATAAGGAGATATGGGGCACATCCCCGTTCAGTCAGAAACTCGTACAAATGTCCGAGGTGAGATCAATTATACAATTGTCAAAACAATCTCCTGTTGACTGCGTCTGCAGTTCTTTGTTATGTTTATCAGACGTCGAACAAAGCTTAGGGCACAAGAAGAAATTGTAATAAGCGAATGTTCAAAACAAGATTTTTAGTCATCATATTTTTGTGCATATAATTGGCTTCATCTACATGCCTTTCTATCTGTGATTGTATATCAATAAACCAAACTATCTGCAGACTGGGCACCTCTTTTAAACACTATAATCTGGATAAAAACTTATCAATCATACACTTAGTGAGGAATATATTCTAAAAACATATCAGTCCATTCATTTGTCGTGTGTGGGTTAATATAGTTTCGAACAATATAACCCAACACATTATACAATAGAAAAAAAATGTTTTATTCAGTAAAGAAGACCCATTACACGCATGATAATTGACAATTTATAATTAGTATATGCGCCCGTAGTAACTGTAAATAAATAGAATCATGTAATGCTTTTTTTTCTATAAACTAGAAACATGAACCGTACCATTATCGTTTGGTGATGTTTTCTTAATATATCACATACTTTACAAAACAATACAATACAATAATTTTATTTGCAACTTCATACAAGATCATTTGCATATTGCAAAATTACTTTACACGCGTCACACATTCCAGACGCCCGTCAGCAAGAAGAACGTCGAAGACGTCATACAAGAAATGACCCATATAACCGACGCCGCGGTACACTTCACGCCTTCGGATATCAACAAGATCGCCGATATTCTTGACCATTCCACCCAGATTCCTGACCTCTCTAAAAAGGTAACGTTACCATTAAAATTGTTGCTGGCTAAGTAAACTGGTCGTTTGTGTACCTTTTGAGCAACCGTAACATGTTGAACATGGTCACAAGCCTGCTACGTTTGGGATCTTAAAATTCACATTGACTCAAATGTTAGGTCAATTGTGTATTTTCTACTGAATTGATGACAGTTTTGTCCCCGTTCAATATATGCTGAAACATTATTGGTTAAAGAAACTCTTTCATAAAAAGAAAAGAAAATCGACACCTCAAGTCTAAATTTCTTCTAAAGAGCAAAGTGTACAAGCACCGTTCGGAAATCAGTACCCAATCTGCTAATCGAGGTACCGGCTTTTGTGTTCATATCGTGATAGCATGATTAACGTCTAGGTATTTTTCTTAAATCACTTCTAGCATGACTCTGCTAGAATAAAAAGAAGATTGTTAACAAAATAAAGCACATCGTTAGAGCTCAATTCGTGAAAATAGCCAGGGTTTGCACAATCAAGACTGTTTTGTGGAGGGGCTGTTTATGGATTCTTTATTGGCACAACAAATTCTGTTTTAGGCATCTAGCGTAGATATGACAGAAACGTGGCTTTTAATACAGCGGGCTTCATTTACGTCCTTTCTATAGGCTACATTGCACACTTTGGTTCTTTGATACTCGTTTGCCTGTAAAAACCAACGACATTTCTATAACGTATTTATTATTTATTACTTACAGGTCGGTGAAAACGTGCTGAAAACCGTCAACAAATTACTCATTATGGAGGAAAGGGAGACGCATATGGCTAATTTAGAGACAAAGGCTGCCAATAGGTGTGTATGTCTTCTGTATCGTTTTCTATTTCTCCAATGCTGTTTACAACAACATTTGTTACAATAATATCAAAATCAAAAAGTGAATTAAAAGAAGGAGTGAATGAGTCTGACTTTGTCGAATTCTGAACAAGCTTTAAATGTTTATCGTTTGATTCTTTAAACAAAGAAAACCCAAGAATCATTTTAGGTGTATTACAATAATGTTTATTAGGTAATTAGGCCACCGGCCAATAATACACACAGCATTAACAAATACATTCAATAATCATTTGAGTGATATCTACAAACCGAATGACATTTTTGCTCACAAATGAAAGTTATTTTACTCAAAGACATACATGTCAAGTTACGCCACATTATATCAAGAATATTGATTATAAGACATACAGCAAATAGATATGAGGACAGTGACTATAGAAAACAAGGGCTGTATCTAAAAAACATTAGAATTAAGATTACGTTATTAGGCACATTATTGCAACTGTTGTAGAATGTAATATATATAAAGCGATAAGTGAGGAATAACATTGGTATTTTCCGATTGCATAAGCATGTAAAAGTCGCATAAACGTGTGCCTGAATTATACCAATTATACAAATACATCTGTCGAATTTCTGAGTATTTTGTACAATGAAAAAATACATGGTACTCACATTCTATATGTTTTTTATTCAAATTTCGATAGCAGTGCAAGCATATTCTTTGTGGCTTGAACATCTGAACTTTGATAATGCTAATCTGTGTTTATATGGAATATTTATCAGAAGAAATCTCTCCACGTTGAGAAGTGATTTAAGTTGTTTGTAATGGTAGCAACGACCTGAATTATCAATTTCCATATTCCAATTCTGATTAAAACAATCAATTAAGCTCTGCTTAACCATTTTGGTGAACATGTTGATGTCACCGATCTCCTGGGAAAGCCATGCAAAGCCAAAGCCATATAAAAATAATAAATTCTTAGCATGCGTTGCCAATGTCCTACGGCCCACATCATCTAATGATTTTAACATTACATAGCAATTACGTGGATATCTGTGACTAGGCATAACCAAAAGCTTACACCAATATTTAATACAATGTGTATAATAGTCTATATACAAAGGATATCTTCCACATTCACCTAACGCTATCATATTGTTTGTTTAACTATTCAATTTCATGTAGGCTTTGCAAAATTTGAAACGTATAGATTCAAGGATACAAGAGTATGTATGTCCCCAAACCTGTGCTCCATAGCACAGAATTGGCTTAATCATAGAATCAAACAATTTGAAAAACATCTTAACAAGAAAAGTACCCGAATGATCTATCATATCTGTATATTGAATAAGTAGCCTTTGTTGCTTGTGATGCAAATGTTTGATGGGCAGAAAACCAGGAAAGTTTGGGAGTAAATAAAAGGCCCATTTATTTGTAAGCTGGGGTAACCTTAATCTATTTATTGGCATAAAACCATTTTTCTTTAGTCCTCAGAGGACCACCGTTTCTAAAAACCATGATTTCTGTTTTATCTAGATTTACCTCCATACACGAATCTTTACAAAATTGAGCAGTTATGCTAAGTTGTCGTTGTAGATTAATGATTGTGTCGGAACGATTAGCAACATCATCTGCAAATATAAGACAAATATATATCTATTAGCATAAAACCATTTTTCTTTAGCTCTCAGAGGACCACCGTTTCAAAAAACCATGATTTTTGTTTTATCTAGATTTACTTCCATACACGAATCTTTACACAATTGAGCAGTTATGCTCAGTTGTCGTTGAAGATTAATGATTGTGTCGGAACAATTAGCAACATCATCTGCAAATATAAGACAAACCATATGTGGTATATCATTTGTTACGAATATGCCCCCTATGCAGCCTTCACGTAACTGGTCACATAGCTGATTAATAAAAAGTGAAACTATTGTTGTGCTACACGAATCGCTTATCAACATTAAACTACACATTCAGTTCACATAAATCTGTTACCATAGAAGTTATGTCAAGACTATGCTTGGATTCGATTAAGATATTAATTAGACTCGTCACCTTCCTTTTTCATCTGATACTGAAAAGGGGTTTCAGGTAGCGTTATAAGTAGTTTAAACTTAGTTTATTTTTATTCATTTACATCGATTGATACGGAAGCACGGAGTTGTTCAAACTCACTCTCAATGACTGATTCCTGGACACTAAACCAGTACGTGTGCCGATCTATGGGGCTAGTTTTGGAAGTTTTCACCTCGTCTAACGGGCGTCAGTGGATCGAACCAGGTACCTTCGATACAAGGGGAAGACGATCTAACTCTGCACTACCGTCACCCATCGTAACAAGGTTAACATTTGTTCTGTGCTTTATTGTAGAATCCTTCAATCCGTGGAGAGGTTTGCGGATAATATGAACCTGGACAATCAGGAGAACATGCGACTCGTGTCGGATAACGTTGTAGTGGAGATCTGGGACCTGAAATCAACATCCAGGCCCGTTATCGGTCTGGCCGCCCAGTCGGTTGTCAAGGCAACGAAGGAGGCGCCTTTCCAAGCGGAGAACATTGCGACCGTGTTTAACTCGTCACAGCTGTATGACATTGATGTGGACGCAGCCATCGAGCTGCCGAAAGAAGTTTTCAACCAGCAAGAGAAAGGTATGGCGGTTTTGCTCCTCATACTTCTTGAGCTGGTGTTGGTTTCACACCACTTTTGACATGTACTTAACGTGTTTTATGTTGTTTTTAGATGTATCCGGACGTCCGAGTACGTTAAATAATTCGTTATTGAGTCCGTACAACCGATAAACTTCAGAATCAATTACCATACGGAACCGTATGTACTCGTTTGTCTAATTTTAAGAGCACACCAGGAAAATAGGTCTGTATCATAAAAGGCAATACATGACATTCATCTTTCAGAATCTTTCAAGTAGGGTATTATGCATACCCAAATCGGAAGCGACCAGGAGGTTATACTCTCGACATCCGCATATTGCCACTGTAATACCAAAACAAGTGTTCACTATCATGTGTCCACTATGGCTACAGAATGTCGGATATCCCGCATTGACATTAAGAACCTCCGATAAACAAGTTTCACACCTACCATACATTAATACAAACGCGAATTTCGTAAACGACCTCTTTCGTAAACGTCCAAAAGGCCAATGTCTTTAACAATGATTTATCGTTATGCAATACCAATCACGTGAGTGATCAAGTGGTGGTCCTTCTACTAATCAACTTTTTAACTATTTGGGTTTAGTAAATCATATTGATAAGTCGTTAATTCTTCAGGGGAAAGTCTAAGTAACCGACTAAAGATGGTGGTATACAGGAAAATTAAACTACAATGTATTTGACGTCGCATTCAGACATGAAGTGCAAAGAATAGTCCTTCTTCTAATGGCAATATCAACCATTCCTTTCGTAAATTGTATTGATTATTCGTTAATATTTCAGGAGAAAGTCTCAGTAACCGACTCACAATGGTGGTATACCGGAAAAGTAAACTATTTGACGCCGCAATCAGACGTGAAGGATCAGGCAGCAACCCTCAAGACGATCATTTCGAGAACCTCAACAGTTATATCATCTCCGCTAGTATCGCCGGGAAGAAGATCGCTGGCCTGACCGACAAAGTTAGAACCATCTTTAAACCTCTCAAGGTATGTTCATATGTTAACGATTTACATTGTTCACATTTGAAGTATAGTTTTATAAGGTTAATGCTGCTATAATAATTTAGTTCGTTCATCTAAGGTTTATTGATGTAAGGTAATTAGGATTATAACTAAGGTAATCTCATAGTTGACATGATAGCTCTGACTTTGAGTGGTCCAAATCGAATCCTCCACAATTCGAAGGATATTGACTGTTCAATAACAAACTCATTTATCAAACGTTGTGGCACAAGGTTGACTTCTTATTCGCGAAATATTATCTGATAAATTACAAAACTTTCATATACAACTATAGCACAATGTGAACGTTTTAAAGTGGTTACCAATCGCTTTCATCGTCTAAAATGGGTTTGACATATAAAGCATTGGCAAAAATGTCCAAAAATAGTGTATGGCGATTCATAAAGCATTCATACATCATTACTCGAACCGCCTTATATCCATCTAACATGCGATTACTTTTTAACAAGATATATTCGTACATCTATCTATATAATTTTTCCAACAGGAGAGCGACCATTCCAGGAAATGTGTGTGGTGGGATTTCACAGAGAACAATTTTAAAGGGGGTTGGTCAAGCCAAGGCTGTCGGTACGACGGTAAAATGAACGGACGAGACGTCTGCCTCTGCGACCATTTAACTAACTTTGCAGTTCTCTTGGTGAGTGTTTATAATATCAACATTTTCTGAGAAAATAAAAGATTGACTGTACGTAGTTAGCTATACTAGGGCCTGTTTCATCAACGATGGACGGCCGTAAGTGAGAGTTAAATATCTTGGCTAAGTGCACTTAAAATATTTGATGAAATGGGCCCCTGTTTTATATTCTTTTTCTGTATTACTTATGGCCATTATGTATTCACTTGTTTGGACATGCCAGGGGCAGATGATTCGTATCAAGAAGATTGTCTTTACTTGCCACAATGGATTCAACCTGGTATCGTTATAATATGTTCTTTGCCTCAATGCTTAAATGCTAGTGATTTCTTTAAGGACATCTTCACTAATTCTTTTGTGAAGGGTACTCATCATAGCAGTTGAACATAGAGGAGAGCCCTGTGTTGCCCAGTGGTTAAGATGGCGGTCTTAGAACACTGGGTATCTGGTTCGAGCAAAGCATGTACCTCTGGGTTTGTGGACCTTGGACAGGATGCGTTTAAGCCATAGCCAAGTACCGGTCAATCCAAGAAAGCCTTGGCATAACCAAAATATATTGATATGGCGTTAAACCCGATATTTGTATACAAACAATCAATGGAAAAGGTGGTATTTCTTTATCTGGATTAAGAGCTATAGTCTAGTAAAGGTGACTCCAAGAAAGACGTAACATAAACGAATTATATAAGTGGAAGATTAACGTCTGGATTTCTCCAACATAGTACTATTTAGCTTGACGGTAACGACATCTAATGTGTTGTGTGTATTTGTTTGCCAGGATTTCTACGGACAATCCAAGCCGATCGAGGACCATCATGAGTTATCCCTGAGCATCATTACCATGATTGGCCTCAGTCTGTCCATCCTGGGACTCTCTCTCACCATTATCTCCTACGTCTTCTTCAGGTAAAATGTTTATTATTTTATAGAGCTATCCTTTAATATCATTACCATGCTTGGCCTCAGTCTGTCCATCCTGGGACTCTCTCTCACCATTATCTCCTACGTCTTCTTCAGGTAAAATGTTTATTATTGTATAGAGCTATCCTTCAATATCATTACCATGCTTGGCATGAGTCTGTCCATCCTGGGACTCTCTCTCACCTTCATATCCTACGTCTTCTTCAGGTATGGTGTTTTGTACATTGTTATATACATAGTTTATAAGTTAATGTTGTTTCAAACGCATTCAATTGTACACCAATGGAATTTCAGTTGTTCACGTTGCGTGGTCTTCAATGTGATTTAACCTTATCTTTTGGTTGTTTGATTGTATCATGTTCTCTGTCAATAACCCCTTGTATCTTCTTAGGCTATACTGATTATATTTATGTATACAAACATTCCAAGCTTAATATCCTACCAAGGGTGTTTAGCTATATATATATATACTCACTATCTCTCTATATCTCTCTATTTCTTTCTTTCTTCTCCCTCATTTCTTCTCTCTCTCTCTCTCTCTTTCTTTCTTTATTCTCTATCCCTTCTTCTCTCTCTCTTCTTCTCTCTTCTCTATCTTTCTTTTATTATTTCTCTGTCTCTCTGTCTCTCTATCTCTCTTTATCTCTCTCTCTCTCTTCACTCTGTCTCTCTCTTTCTTCTCTCATTCTTCATAGATGTAAAAGTAACTGCATATGGAATTGTTATGATTTAACCATTTCAATATTAAGACTTCCATATCACGCAAACGTTCAAGATAGACTGCTTTACAGTTTACAATAAAACATCAGTTTGTCGTAAATTGCAATTCGCGAAACGACGACAAGGCTGTGCACAGCAGTCATTATTTGATCTTTCCGCCACCCTGCTATATTCAAACGTTTATCTGTTTTGATATTTCATACAACAGGATTCATCGGAAAGACAGTTCACAGCTGAGGTTATTCAATATTTCCGTTCATGCTATTATCGTATTCTAAAATAGAAGGCTTGTTTTGATATAGAAATTATGATATCTAACCAATTAAGATGACACGTATAGAATGCCTTCTGTCGACTTATAGAAAGATTCGGCTCGTCAAGGTCTCACACAGCATACATTAAGCGATTTCACTTGCGCGGCTATTTAGTAACAAGGTCGTCTGAAATACAAACAAATCATGTCAAATATAGAAATACTTTTCTATTTCATTCATATCTTTATCATACGACACATAGGGCAATGATAAGGATTTTCACAGCAGATCGTGTTTAACATTTCCTTTTCCATGTACATACAAAAGGTCGTCTGCTTTGATGATTAACAAAACCTTGCGTGTCTTTGATCCTTCGGAAACCTCGCCAGGAAATCCCGAAATGGCAATGAAGAGAGAAATGATGTTCATTAATTCTTTCACCCAGCTATTGTATTTCTCAATATTCCAACCAAATATCATTCACCTACATGTAGCAAGGACATCCAAACTATATTGGTTTTTTTTATTCGCCAAAACACGTCATAACAGCCGCATTTAAACCTTCTCATTATTTGCTCTGGCTTATATTTGTAAAAATGTTTTGGTTTAAAAGGAGCACAAGATATATCAATATATCAATATTTCCTCTCTTTTTACGGCTTTATGAAAGCTTCGACTAGACTGCATACAGAAGGCCCATTTCATAATGCTCCTTCCTTGCTCTTTTATTTTTTTTAAACATTTTTTGACTTTATAAGCATCTAACAGAAATGAAAAAGTCTTTTCCTCTCAAACTTTCAGGAAGCCCAAATAAGGTCGCACACAGTAGGAAAATTTCATACCGCCCTTTCCACTCGTTTCCATTTTAATAATTTAATTTGATAAGCATTCATGAGAAATAAAACTTTCCTTTCCCTTTTCACTTTGAGGAAACTCAGACAAGGTTACACAGAAGTAGAAATATTTCATACTGTCCTCTCCTTGCCTTGTTTTCCCTCTTTAATAATTTGATTTGATAATTTGATAAGCGTCAAAGAGAAATAAACCCTTAAAGTGCTTAAACCGACTTAATGCCTTTACAAACAGGTTGGATCCAGGCCATCCGCCAAGTAAATTGGCGGCTGACCTGTGATCTAACCTGTTTGCTACTCTAAGTACCCTTCCTCATCAAAATTAAGCAGATGGTTAAGGTTTCGGAAAGCAGACGACACAAACAACTTTTTTTAGAAAATCATCCAGCATTCTTAGGACATGGGTGAAAGTTGAAGAATTTCAAAAAGCTTATATATTTAGAGTTTATTATCCTGAAAATGCATGATTGCTATAGCATTAAATAGGGACAAAATGTCTCAAAAACCTGAAATCTGTGTGTAGTTCATTATCCTGAGAAGGCATGTTTGCTATAGCAATATATAGGGACAAAAGGCCTTAAAAACATGAAAATCAGGAATAATCCTAAAAACATGAAAATCAGGAATAATCCTAAAAACGTGAAAATCAGGAATAATCCTAAAAACATGAAAATCAGGAATAATCCTAAAAACATGAAAATCAGGAATAATCCTAAAAACATGAAAATCAGGAATAATCCTAAAAACGTGAAAATCAGGAATAATCCTAAAAACATGAAAATCAGGAATAATCCTGGACACTTCCCCCCATGTAAGGCTTACACGTTACTCTCCTTTCCCACTTTCAGGAAGCTCAGACAAGGTCGGGCTCAACAGACGCTCTTTAACCTGTCACTCGCTCTCCTGTTCTCGATGCTGGTGTTTCTGATCGGGATCAAGCAGACGCATAACCACTATATCTGCCTTGTCGTGGCCGTGCTGCTGCACTATTTTATCCTCGTGTCATTCATGTGGATGTTGATGGAGGCGATGCTTCAGTATCTGACCTTCGTGAAAATCCTCGGCACCTACATAGAACGATTTACCATGAAGACCGTTCTCCCAGCCTGGGGTAGGTAGTTGATTATTATATTAAACTCAATCACAATATACAAGTATATGTGAAGATGAATATATTGTTATATTCTATGCCAACCGTGAGCTTTATATGCTTTATCAAAAACGCTTTTCTTCCATATTATATTTATCAGCATACGATGGAGATAACAAACTATTGAATAAGCGATGTATGTAACCAACAACTCATATTCTAAGCACACATAATCAAGAAGATCTAGTTATATGTTTTTCAACAAAATATATTTGTCTTTGTTATAGTAGATGAACATGTAATATATAGGATACTTATTCAATGATACTTCTTTATTTGACATGCAATTATTGGGATACATAAAGATAAAGTGTTTCTGATAATAAAGTCATACAATAAGTAATACATTTCATAGATGCATATTTCATCTTTAATTATTGTCATTTATTTCTGAATCTTCGAATTCTAATATACGGAAAAAAAGTACTTTGATGGTTTGTTTTTATATTCAAATTATTTCCAGGTTTACCTATCATTCCTGTGGTGGCAGTGCTCTCAGTCGATTATAACCTTTACAAAGGAGGCCCGGATTAGTAAGTCATTTAACCTTCGTTTGACCTTTGACCTCATATAGGCATTTGTGACTGGTCTTAGCTGAAAGTAATGTCAGAACACGAGATTTTTCTGTTTAGATTTATTTGTTTTTACATCAACTGTCATCAAGCGCTTTAAACTTAGGTATAGAGGATCTTTCTTTAAACGAAACATAGCATAAGCTATATGAATGTAAACTATCACCATATTTCCATTGTGTTACGTAAACATCAACATAGCAACAAGTCTCTTGTTGCCTAAGAAAAGTTATGAATATCTCCCAACTCTGCTTTCGAGTATATTACCATTGTTTGGACCGAATTAGGATAAATATATAGGTTTTAGGTGAAAACAGGGATCGATTCAAGCAAAGAAACACCTACTGAAATATTTTACATAAAGATAATGTATCGGTATGGTCATATAGGTGTGGATTTTGCATCTTAATAAAGCAAGGCGCAATTCCTCAAGAAAGGTCCGATCTGAACTCTGAAATATCCCACGCCATGTTTTATGCTCTCAAATACACAGTATCCTTGAACGACTCTTGTTTCATGTTTCTCTTATATGCTGCTTTCAGTTGCTGGATGAGCTTGCCAGCGTTTTATTACGCCTTCACGATCCCGATAAGCCTGATTATTCTGATCAACGTGATTATCTTCTTCATCACCGTCATCAGTATCTTCCGAAGGGGGAAAGGACTGAGGAGCAACCAGAAGAAGCAGAAAATAGCCATGACCAATCTACAGGCGGCGTTTACCAGTTTTATACTTTTGGGTGAGTATCATGTAGTTGCATAAAACCAAGACGACACCGCGGTGAGACAATGGCAATGCAGGAATCCACTGGTAACGATGGCAGGCAACACTAACCTCGTTGACTAAAATGTTAAATCCTGTATGTTCAAGGTTCTGCTGCATAAAGAAATGTGTTGGCTCCACTAAGCTTTATGCTGATTAATCAAAATTTGGTTTAATGAATTTGGTGTTTTACGGAAAAGTGTGTACGTGTACCATACGAAGATCTCCAACTCCAAAATCCATGTACGTAGGCTATAAAGATACCTTTATAGAATACATACACGAATCTTTGGACAATAAATTGATTCAAACCCCTGCTATACATGTGGAAACGAACAAAGGTAATGATTGTTACATCTATTGTTCCATATATAAAATTATGTGTGGTGGCACTGGCATTGCATCGGTCATTCAGATCTAAGATCCACAAAGGGTATTGACATGAGCCGAGGAGACATTGGGTTGTGATATAATTTAAACCTTGTTAATATCGTTGGTTTCACAAAAGAAAAAAATATTAGATAATGGAAGATAGATGCATATGGCTTACATTATTACTGCCATACACTAGTGCTTAGTCAGTAGATCAATTCACGAAAAGTCCCCCAAAATTTATATTCGTATGCGCTTGTAATAGATGACATAAGAAACCATCATCAACTACTGGCAATTTCTTATTTTGTCATGACGGTTTATTACACAAATCACAAGGAGAAGTCCATTTTTATTTTACTTTTCCCGGGAAAACTTGTAAGAGGAAATGGTTAGATTACTTGTTATCATTAGCTTCTAATGCCATGAAAGAAATCACCGACCCTACCTCTGCAGCCCGCTAATTCACAAAGACGTTTTCAACAGTTAGCAGTGGCTTTATTTACAAGTCATTGACTTTGAATCCTCTACTTCTACAAAGGAAGCCTAATTTGCTTAATTAAGATGACACGTGCGTTATTTCCTCGCTTAATTATTTGGATTTCTAAGTTGTAAATACCTATTACATAGCCCTCGAATATAATTATTAAGGCCTTCACCCCCTCATAATGACAGATACAGAAAAGAATTACCATTTCATATACGAGAAATTTGCGTTCTTCTTAAAGAATTCAAATTGCATGTACATGTAATATCATACAGAAACATGCATCTTGCATTAGTTGTAAAATCGAATATTCGAATATTTTCGAATATTGGTAACCGAACATTCGAATAGCGATTTCACTTTCGTTCCCATTCCTTATTATAGTATTTCCTATCACTGTTGTCTGCTCATACTTATACCTTGGACCTATTACAAATCCAATAAGAGATAAAAGGTTTAATCAAATCATCAGGCTCCTCTATGGCTTCACAAAGACTAAGAAATGCTTACAAAGATTCATAATAGTTTTCTAATAATTAGTATAAAGGATAATGACGGAAATGAGTTTTATGTGTATAAAAGTGTAAGAAATGATTAATGTGAGTTGTTTATCTATTCTATTCATTTCTTTTGGCATTTATTATATAAATATCTCAAAATAAAAATGCAATCACAGTGACGATTCTTCCCGATCATTGAACTTTCCAGCAGACAACCCATTTTTTTTCGAAATACCTGTGGATAATATATCCGTAGTTTTCTTTTTCATCTCAAAAATATCCGCCATTTTACTTCCCCAGGTCTAACATGGATATTCGGCTACCTAGCGATTTCGGATGCGAGAATAACGTTCCAGTACATCTTCACGATTCTCAACTCGCTCCAAGGGTTCTTCATATTCGTGCTGTTCGTCGTGCGGAAGAAGAAGGTTCGAGACCAGTGGTATATCATCTGCTGCAAGGGCGCCGAGAAGGGTCGTGTGTCGAGGTCGCTTTCAGCCACGAATTCAATACCGAGTTCTTGCAGGTACTTCACTTTTCGTAGTTACACGATTATTGATGTAATTTGCCTTTTTGAGAAAATAGAAGACGAACCATGAAGTTGAAAAGAACAACAAACGTCTTTAATGTATAAAACAATGAACGAAAAAGTTAAAATGACAAAATGATGAAGATCTTGACGCGTGCAATTTCTCAATTCTACACAACTTAGACATGAGTTTTTTTTCTTTTTATTTCTCTTTTCGTTTTATTTTGAATGTGGGAGAAGGCGTATGTAAACATGAATTGGTTAAAAGGGTGGTTTGTCTCGGGGAACTTGCCTTCATGTGTAACTTTAATAGATTATGCATCATTTGATAAAAACCTGTCCTGTCTCTCGATGTGAAATAGCTTTGCGAACGTCTTTTCTACAGTCAGGTAATCAATATTTTATATTTGAATCGCCTCTATCACATCATTAGATGACCAATGGTACGTACGCATGCCACCATCTTAGAATATTAGTGACTTACTTATTTTGACTTCTTCTACTTTACTTATCAACTATACTCGGCGGGGTAGTCACGTGACAACTGTTTACGATATTTTGTCCGAGCAAGATCGCCGCGCCCATTGCGGTACAGGTATGTTTTGTGCTTTTTCACCTACTTTTGTCAATGATAGCCACATTGGCTATTATTGACAAAAGTAGGTGAAAATTCAAAAATACCTTTGGCGCGGCTATCTTGTTCAGACATAAGATCCTAAATATTGATCACGTGATTCCCCGCATGCATACACAACTAACTATACAACAACTTACTTTATCACTTCTACTTCTTTTTTTCAAGCAGTGGCAGTAGAAACCGACGATCGAAAGGAGGCGAGAGAGACAGATCAGACAGTACAAAGACGGTCCAATCTACATACTCTAACAGTTCGATTGGTTATACGAACTACGGCTATGAGACGGGATTTGACCAAGCGTTCAACCGAGGGGATAAACGATTCTTTAGACAGTTTTAAGGGTTCAACCGAGGGGATAAACGATTCTATAGACAGTTTTAACTGTTTTATTGAGGGGATAGACAATTCTTTAGACAGTTTTAACCGTTCGACCGAGGAAATAATCGATTCTATAGACAGTTTTAAGGGTTCAACCGAGGGGATAAACGATTCTATAGACAGTTTTAACTGTTTTATTGAGGGGATAGACAAATCTTTAGACAGTTTTAACCGTTCGACCGAGGAAATAATCGATTCTATAGACAGTTTTAAGGGTTCAACTGAGGGGATAAACGATTCTATAGACAGTTTTAACTGTTTTATTGAGGGGATAGACAAATCTTTAGACAGTTTTAACCGTTCGACCGAGGAAATAATCGATTCTATAGACAGTTTTAAGGGTTCAACCGAGGGGATAAACGATTCTATAGACAGTTTTAACTGTTTTATTGAGGGGATAGACAAATCTTTAGACAGTTTTAACCGTTCGACCGAGGAAATAATCGATTCTATAGACGGTTTTAAGGGTTCAACCGAGGGGATAAACGATTCTATAGACAGTTTTAACTGTTTTATTGAGGGGATAGACAATTCTTTAGACAGTTTTAACCGTTCGACCGAGGAAATAATCGATTCTATAGACAGTTTTAACCGTTCAACTGTGGGGATAAACCCATTTTTTGACAGTTTAACCGTTTTATGGAGGGGTTAACGATTCTTTACACAGTTTTAACCCTTCAGTGGATGGGTTGAACGATTCTCTAGACAGTTTTAATTGTTTTACACAGAGGGGATAAAAGATCCTTTAGACATTTATAAGCGTCCAACCGACGGAACAACGCTTCTTTAGACAGTTTTAACCGTTCAAACGAGGTGATAAGGATTACTTAGACAGTTTTAACCGTTCAACCGAGGGGATAAACGATTCTTTAGACAGTTCAAAGGGTTCAACCGGATGGTTAACGATTATTTAGACATTTGAAACATTCCAATGAATGGATTGGTGATTCTTTAAACAATTTTAACCACTCAATTGAGGGGATTGACGATTCGTTAGACAGGTTTTTACCGTTCAGCCGATGAGATAAATGCTTCTTTAGACAGTTTAAACGATGCTTTTGACAGTTATTATCCGTTCAACCGAACGGAAAAACAAGATGCTTAATTCCCTCATCGATTCACTTATAGATTGTATAAATGTATCTAAGGAGGTTATGGGCTTAATCATTTTCAACACAAAAATCTTCAGAAAGAAAAAAGAAAAACATTCATAAATCATTTGAGTAAAATTTATTTTATTTGTGGGATAGTTTTGAGTAGTGTTTTGAAATAGTGCTTATTGTTATATTTATTAGATTTTCAATTGTTATGTACATATTTCTTTTCATACGATTAGTATATTAATGTCTTCACATATAATGAACCCGTTCATGTGTTTCTAATGTTTTGCTTCAGTTGTACAGATAGACGTTTAAAAGCCACGATACGATTTTTTTAACGAAAACTTTTGAAAAAGTCTGATGGTTGGTTCATGGTATCTCTGCTAAAATATAAAAGCAAAGCTTTGAGAAATAACTTGAAAATACGTTGGATCATAAATAGCAGTGTGACGTATCCAAATGTCTTGCTTGGATAGCACATTGGCCAATCAAAACAAAGAATACATTGATCGATCGAAAACTAGTATACCTTGACCAATCAAAACCTATGATACATTGACCAATCAAATCCTAATATTCATTGACCAATCAAATCCTAATATACATTGACGAATTAAAACTGATAGTATTGCTCCATTCCAACGACACAGATTGGGATGTTACTCATAAAACTAATATTCAGAGGTTTTGGTTTGAAACAGTTCCTGCCATACCTTTTTTGAATACAAAATATAAGAATGGTTTTACAGTCCAATTTTACCTTTATAAAAAAATACTTTAAATTTTCACTACAAAGAGCGGATTTCGCAAGTTGATTACATCAGATTCTCAATAAGCTAAATCAATTTCGTACAGTGCTATCGTAATTATTCACAAGGTTTAGAATATCACACGGCCTGGAAGTGTTCAAAATAGATTAATATGTCTCATAAGTATTTATATTGTTATTTGTTCTAAAAATGTGTATCAATTTATTTGTGTTTTTACGTCGGACCAACAGATTTCAAGCTAAATTGCGAACATAGTTCATGCGAGTTATTCTTCTGTGATAATCGGGTATATTGCTTGGCCCTACTTGCACAACCAGCAATGGAAATATAAGACACTACAACCTTTGGAAAGTATTATCTTATTATGAAAACCAACTTTTTAATGTTGTTTTATCAATTTTTTTATAATCTTATCATTTATGCCCTTTTGGAAAGATTGAATTCTAATAGAAATATCATTTTCATAAAATTTGTATTCAGCTAAGAATTGATATTTTATGCAAAGCATAGGCTATGTATTAAATATTAAAGCAAGATATCGTCCACCTTAATTAAACTTTAATCAAGGTGATACGACCTCCGATCTTACTCTAGAGGTAAGACGGTTTTCATGTTAAAAAAATTGTACATGTATGCAATTTGTTATACATACATGTACATGTATATGGATTCTGGTACATGTAACGCTATTGGTGGAATTTGTCTCAGTCAAGTTTGAAAAAGATCCCGTAAAAGTGTACAAATCGTTTAGAATAAGATAATGGTATATGTAATTTATGTTGTTTTTTATCTGTCTCGCATTGTAATTATTCAATGATATATATCTTCTTGTGAACTGAAATACATGTTGGGCCAGATTGGCATATGATAATAAATAGAAACATTGCTTTTAAACGATGTTTTGGTTTATTTGTATGTAAATATTTTTTAGCGTCCTTTCAGATCAAATTGCGATGCCCGGCCAAAATTCAGTTATTTACCACCCAAAGCATAACTGAACACAAGGCTTCGCAAACCGGGTAAAACAATCGGCATTCTGCAGATAACGTCTCATTAAAAACCTAATTAGATTCAACACGTAGAGTGGATGTGTGCTTTTCAAACTTAGAACTCTAACAACAAGGCCATGAATACGATTTGTTGGCTTTGTCGTACATTTTCTACAGAAAAGTACCCACAAATGAATCAGCGACCATACAAAGAGCAATTACCTTGTAGTAAAAGCAACCTCATTCTTTTAACTCGCACCATAAAATATTTTAGAAAAAAAGTGCCAAACAATCAGTGTTCATACTTTAGGCGGAGGAATCACGTGACCTATGTTTACAATCTCATGTCCGAAAAAAAATGCGAACAGGTATTTTTGCTTTTATCAACTACTTTTTCAACTGATAGAAACATTGTGTACCCCGCATGAGTTGACTATCAACTTTCCGTTACGTCAAATACTCAGCAGACGAAGACCGACTGTTTTGCCCGTCGACTGCGAAGCATTGGACATGTGCGCCCGTCGACTGACAGGGCTTGTTTACATTATATAACAGACTCCCATAAAAGGCACCTTCCCAATTGGAAATTTCTTTAGAACCATGCAGTTTTCCCAAAAATTTAAAGTCATACCAGCTTTTTGCCTTCTCAATTCAGCAATTTCAGCGATCAAATTTCCCAAATTCAACAGGCTTGGGTCTCTTCCCAATTCAAGGAAAAGAAGCCCTGATTGCGATTTCTCTGCCGAGTGTTGGACGTAACGCCGTTATAAAGCATGGGTTATCATATACCGCTAGAACCGGAAAGTGGTTTATCACTACATAAAAACCGTATGAATTCGATAAGGTCAGACCCTATCACACCCTAGTCGTAGCCTGTTATCGTAATGACGATATCCCCACATGGGACAACCATGAACCGCCTTTTAAATGTATTAGGGTTGGTGGGTTGGCATTTATATTTGATTCGATTAATGCATTATTTAATTTGCAAACACGTTTAACCCTTTACCAAACGCCAAATTTGAGACTGTCCCGAATTGTAAGTGTTTGCAGACGACATTTCAAATGTAATGCAATTGAAAAAATAATCTTCTGATAGGGCATAAATCATTGATTGAAAAGGAGAAATTACTCGTTAATAGCAATTTCTCCTTTTCCTGCTATGTATTCAAGAGTCGTCTGCAACAAACTGCTCAAATGTCGTTATTGTTTGGTAATTGGTTTAAGGAACCCCCATTGATCAATATGAGAAGCAAGTTTGACAGTTGGATGATTTGCTTATGATGAGCAATTTCTTATTAAGGCACACATATATCTACATAAAATATCATTTAACAAAGGAATTTTTGTTTATATGACCTTGCTGTCGGCTTCATTGCGTTTCATTTATACTAATATCATCGACTGTTCATGTAAGCCGGAATCATTTCGAAATCAATCGACTCTATTGCTTATGGAATTTTCCCTGATTTCAACATAATTTCAATTCCATCACATGTGTCAATGCACATATCTGCAACCTAGCCCTGTGTAAGGACGTTTGCAGGTATATCACCCGTCTAGGTCGTACGATTCTTTTTAAACAATGGAAGTAACGATGTGCCAATATATTACCCAAGCCCCCACTCTCGTTATAAAAAGGCCATAACGAGGGCTCACCGCACCGATATACTAAGTCCTTCACAAACGTAAAGCACTTACTCTAGTGATGCCGTGATTGATTGATTGCTCGTTTGGAATCTGGGAATGAAAACATATACAGTTTGCATGAAGCATTGTTGAAGGCGCTGCTTACCCAGATATTTCATCTGATAAGACTGCTCGAATAAAATAAAGGCAAATGCTGGAAACTATTATTCGATGAGAGAATCCAACAACACAAACATCCAAAAGGTCAACGTTTTCCCATCGGATTAAGACATGCAGACAATCATGTTGATAGGTCAGCAATGATTAGTTCTTCGAACCAAGGATGGTCTGTTATGGAATTACTCCATATACAGGTAGTTTTCTTTTGATTTTGAATTTATATTTACAAAATGAATATCAATGACTTATATTATCAAATACATAGTAATCACCTCCCCTCGACTATCAATTATTACAAAGCTCAATATTAAGAATGTTCCCTCTTATCACAATGCTTTCTCGTGTTGAAGGTCTTTTGTGGTAAATGCGATCAAGTGAGGTAGATTCTATAATTCAAAAGAACCTCTGATATCTCAAAAATATTTTTTTTTTTGACCCCGTCTGGAACGATTTTATTATGTGATCAGTGGTAAACCTTGCCATGCCTATGTTGTTTCCTCACTATTTCCAGACTATATTCTCCCCACGTAAATGACTGCTTAGAGTGATTCTCTTTTCCCACAAACACAAATATCCACAGTTATTAATCAATATAATTTATAGATCCCTTGTGACTCAATTGATCTGATCAACATGTTTAAGCTTGTAGAGCGTTTGGTTAAAACTGATTAATCATGTTGGGAGGATGCATTTGTTTAATTCAATGTCGACAATCCTGCCCATTTCACTATCTCTTAACCCTTATAGTGCTTGAAACGACTGCATGCTTATGCAAACAGGATCGATCCAGACCCAGCTGCAAAGTAAATTGGCAGCCGTCCTGTGATCTAACATGTTTGCTTCTCTGAGTATCTTCCCTCATCAGAATTAAGCATATATCTAAGATTTTGGAAAGCAGATGACACGAAAATCCATTAATGGAAAACTACCCAGCATTCTGAGGGTTAACGTTGTCAAAGAAGATGTTATTCGATATATATTTGAGTTATTATAAACATATCCGTTTTCAATTCAAATGAATGTGTAACGTTTTTGGATACTGTGCAATTACGTTGAATGTAATACTATAGTCTTGTCTTATACATTTGATTTGGAATTAAACTCTCCTCATGAAGTAACTTGGTTGCTTCATTCTATTTGTTTCCACCTCAATGGACCCATCAAACGTTTGATAATCTGAGCTGATCATGCATCTAAACGCAATCCCGTTAACTGGATTTCTTGACTGGGCCAAATTCAATACAACAGCAGACAATAGCTTCAAAGACCAAACAACAACGGTCTCTGTATGTTGTTTACACAGTGGAATCTCTATACCTCAACCTCTATATAACTTCAAGGGACCTTATAGAAATGTTCGACAAAAGGAGACTTCGGTGAATTGGTTTTTGAAATATAAATACATAAAAATAAAGATCAAATAATTCGGGAAATTGTATTTAATTCGACGTATAGAGGGATTCGAAAACCAGAAGTTGGAAATTTGGATATCATATTGTAAATGATTCCTACAACAGAATATTTGTTGGCAACGACGTTATTGCTCGATAAAGAAACACGCTTAAAACAGACCAAATGTCTACTGAAGGTCACAGAGAGCAAATAATTTGTGTAATTTCATAGAGCCTGCTTCCTCATTAATCCGCCAGTCTGCACACTTTACGATCCCTTAAGAGTTGGGCTATTGGATATTGATGTTGTAATATGATTAAACAATTCACACCATAATGAATTGGTTTTAATCATACTTCATCAATAATAAATTGAGCTTAGGGATTATTCGACTGTTTTGTAAGCGCTTGTTGAAATACGAACGAAAGTTTGCACAGAAATGATCAGACGCCTCCGCAGTCAATGATCTGTTTTGAGTTCATGTTGAATAACCTTGTACTCCAATGTTTGGTAATGTACGGGTTTTTGTATTCAAGTATATCGTAAGGATAAGATTGTCATGGCTTTGCTACATTTATAGATACAACTACACAAAAATAATTTATTAAGGTATACTTAGGTAAAATAGTTCCATTAGATATCATTCAATAATGGAGGCATGTGTGACATCGCTTTGTTCCGAATCGCGGATTGTGTTTGCTCAGTATACAGATTTCCTGAGTTTACATAAAACACTATTTTTCTTTGGCGGTTCGATAAAAGCCTGAACTTGTTTTATGTTGATGACCAAACAAACGATTACCAAATAATCATCCGATGGCTATTTCAGTTTGAAAAATGCGTGTACTCATTAGAATGACATGAGAGGGCGCCTTGAGAGTTACTTCTTAATTCATATACCCCACCCACGCACGTACATTAACATACGAAGGAAACCACTTAAAAAGCATTAAAACATACCCTTAACGAGCAATTTATAATGAAGCGACGATGAGTTATATTTATTATCAAAATGCTTTTCAAATTTGAAAAAGATTCATTTCTTTTCATTGCCATCCACAATTGCTTTCAATTTCGACCATCAGAACAATCGCATACGGGGGTGTTGGTTTACCGAGATATCCAACCAATGGTGTTTCCAGTATTCGCCCGGGGATGCATATATAAGCCCCAGAACTCTAGCAATACCTAGCAAATGTTTTTGGGCTTAAAAGAGATACAATTTTGGTATCCATACGTATTAGAACAAGGCAAGTTGGAATTTCCGTTATTCCTTTATAAGTGACGTTGATAATAGGGATACAAACAATTGCGGTATCCATACATTCCAGAACAAGGCAAGTTGGAATTTCCGTTATTCCTTTATAAGTGACGTTGATAATAGGGATACAAACAATTGCGGTATCCATACATTCCAGAACAAGGCAAGTTGGAATTTCCGTTATTCCTTTATAAGTGACGTTGATAAGAGGGATACAAACAATTGCGGTATCCATACATTCCAGAACAAGGCAAGTTGGAATTTCCGTTATTCCTTTATAAGTGACGTTGATAATAGGGATACAAACAATTGCGGTATCCATACATTCCAGAACAAGGCAAGTTGGAATTTCCGTTATTCCTTTATAAGTGACGTTGATAAGAGGGATACAAACAATTGCGGTATCCATACATTCCAGAACAAGGCAAGTTGGAATTTCCGTTATTCTTTTATAAGTGACGTTGATAACAGGGATACAAACAATTGCGGTATCCATACATTCCAGAACAAGGCAAGTTGGAATTTCCGTTATTCCTTTACAAGTGACGTTGATAACAGGGATACAAACAATTGCGGTATCCATACATTCCAGAACAAGGCAATTTAAACTTTGCGTTATTTCTTTTCCATGTGGCTTTGGACAGTTCGTTAGATAAGGCAAGTAAGTACCTGGACGGTTGGTCACATAAGAGTACGTATACTATGTATTACTTTCCTAAATTATTTGTAAAACCTCGTTTAAACTGACATTGTGAGAAACAGTTTGTCATAAGTAGAGATTACTACAACGATCAAGTGTTGTTCAAACTTAGCGCAATAGTTTCTACAAACATTACAAAGCAAATAAGGGAGATCATGCATTTGTGATGTGTTTTCTCTTATAATGACTAGCTATAAAATTTCACATGAAATGGTTATTCAGCGTTATCTTGTTCGTTTTTTCTTTCAAATTCTAATCTGTTTAAGGAACATATCGTTCACATTGTGCATGTTTGCATTACTCAAAGTTATGCATTTGAAAACAACATTGTAGATGAAATCATTCTAGTAAGGTAGATTCCATTGATAGGAGAAATACAAACCGCTGGTTAGATGCGGTTTTTTTCGTACCATAGAATATTTTAAAAATCGTATGGATCGGAATAAACACCAAACGTTATTGATAAGGAAATACCCAAAAGTATGATAAACAGCTTAAAACGAAATGTATCCAGCCAAAAGTTTAATGATTATTCTAAGGGATGGAAACAGAAAAGGAATGAAAAGACTAAAAACGAAAAGAAAAGAAAAAACAAACAAGAAAACACACAAACATGAATTCGAAGTTCTTCTTGTTGTCAAATTTTTTGTATCGCCACGTCGAATTATTTTTTTTCAATGTTTATATATACATAATATACGTCATCATCTGTCGTGGTGCTTGCAAGTATGCCACTCAAACAGTCAAATGATCTTTCCATCTGCCGTTATTTTGAAAATTCTTAACCGTTAGAATGCTGCGTAATTTTCTAAAAGTATATTTTTGTGTCGTCTGCTTTCCAAAACCATAAATATTTACCTTATTTACTTAATATACTCAAAGTAGCAAACAGGTTAGAACACAGGCCAGCCGCCAATTTTATTTTGCGGCTAGCCTGGATCTCACCTGTTTGCATAAGCATTAAGTCGGTTCAAGCACTATAAGGGTTGATTTATATTTTTTTCAACTCTCTGCAGTCGACTTCCTTTTCATACGGGTACTACAATAAAGCATCCGATGGGGAGGCTTCTCTACGCAACGACCATCATTCCCGTTTTACTCATTCAATGGGTCTCTGCCGGTGACAGTGGAGTGCAGCCGAATGTTTCAGACACGCCTTCATGCAACGTCACTTTCGGTGCGGCAAACTGTACAAACGTCCTCGATCATAGTTCAAGGACGACGTCACCTAACTTACCATTGCCGACCACGCATGCGCACTATATGTCCACAACGGAATACCGCATAGAAGATGTATTTTTTGTCAGTGATACTAGTAATCTACTAGATCGAGCAGACGCGCAGGAATACCTCGCAAGTTTCCAAAACGAATTCCAGAGGACCTTGATAAAAAAGACGCTAGAGTTCTGTCCATATACCAGTCTGTGTAACTTTACCTTCGGTGTTGAGCCGTCACCGATAACCTCACGCGGCCGGGAACCATGTTGTTCCCTGTGTTCGTGTGAACTAGATTGTGTAGCGCAGGGAACCTGTTGTCCAGACCATAGACTACTTCCGGTTGGCCCTGTGCTACGTTCTAGGGACCCGTTAATCACAGAAACTTGCATTGATAGCTCCATACAAGCTCGTGCAAATCGATTCTCGGGTAACGGTTTTCGATTCAAAGCCGTGGCGTCATGCACTCCAGGAGCCGACACGAACGTTCGAAACCGGTGCTCCGACCGCTTCGACTCATTTTCGGACCTAACCTTCGATGACATCATTCCACTGTCGGACAACGTCACCACGAAAACGTATCGCAACCGGCACTGTGCGATCTGTAACGGAGCAAACGTGGCCAATCTAACGCCATGGCAGGCAAAGATGGACTGCCTCGAGCCGCCGCCCCCGTTCTCAGATATAGGGGTATTTCTGACTGGCCTTTTGGCGGGAACAATACCGTGCGTTGTGAAGTTCGCGTCACCGACGTCATTTGACGTTGATTACGTTGAATATTGTAGCGACGTGATTGGTAGATGTAACGCTACCGGAAAGTGGGAGGAGCTTGATCATGTCGTGGTCAGAGCGTGTGGATCCTACAAAACTATTATAAAAGTCTACGAGAACAGTTCGGATACGACCCAATACTTTAAGAACCCGTTTTGTGCGATTTGTAACGGATTCGATCCCTCTACGCCTCTTTGTGACAACAAGGCAAAAGAACCGGGAGGCATGTTCGCTTTCTCTGGTCTTCTTCGAGTAGAGTCGTTCCGTGATACGAAAGATGCACCCAAAAGAACGGCGTGTGGACCTGGGCTACTGTACGATGATATAAAGGTAAATTTGACAAGTACTTGAATGTATGTTTGATTTGTGTGTGTTATTGGTGCGTCAATACGTACTGCGTCAGTTTGTGTTTGATATTCAATCTTACATTTGACCACTAGAAAATATTGTCATTTTAAAATTTCGCATGTTTTTATCGGACTCTGACTTTTATGTGTATAAATTTCTCATTATCTGCCAACATACTTTATGGAGCGAGGTGCTTAATTTTGATGCAGTCGCCCTACTACAAACACATCCGTGAAAATTTGATTCTTTCTTGTGAAAGGATTTCTTCTATTCTGCAATGAAATGATGCACAAGGGTACCGCTTTGCTTAACGACTTAAGAAAAGTATTTGCATAAGTCAAAACTGAAAGGTATGGACAGTACCTCTTATAAAAAGGGAATAACATTGTCATGTGACACGTCAATGGAAGCGTCTCGAAGAGACAATTCCAATGATGTGTTACCATGCAATATTGCTTTGCCCAATTTCGAAATAAAAGGAAATGCTGTTATGAACTTACGCAATTCTTTAGCGTAACACATTTATTAAGACGGTACTTAGGCAAACTGAGATTTGGGATGTTTCCAAAAAAGCTGTGAAATAGTTTTATAATTAAGTTTTTAATAGATTTATATATTGAAAACGTAGAAATAACTCTTACGAAAACACATGACTAAAAAAACCTTAATCATCGTTTCAGAACCGCTGTCAACACGTGACTTGCGCCTACCACCGTACATTAAAAAACGGAGCTTGTGACGTGTTCCTGGAAAGGTCGAATGCGATTGGCTATCGAGTGTTCGCTCTGGCCCGCCCCCTTGTTAATACGTCACTCAACACCCTCTATGACGTCATACCAGAACTACGAGCAAGATTTGACGAGGAGCTTTACGGATCGGTTATTTGCAGCTTGTGTGCCAGTCAGACCATGATCGTATTAAAGGACGATTTCTCGGAAGATGACCAAAGCCCGATGGTCGACAGCGTCGAGTTCATGTATGACATGGTACCATTCGAGGATGTCATCATTGACAAGACTGTTGACAGTTTACTAAGGTTAGACGGTATCCCCCTTCTTGTAGGCTTCAGTAACTGGTACATAGTCGCGTTCAACGTAAGTATAAAGGACAATATTCGAGGGTACAACAAGCAAGTTGCGTTTGACAAGTTCGACAACAAGACGCTTGCGTGGACACAAATACCATTGCAGGATCTGTATGGCCTATCGTTTACTGAAAATGGACGTCGCTTAATGCCGTACTTCCATTGGGGCGAAACGCTCAACCGTTGTTCCTTCGAGGGGAGAATTCTGCGGCTTTTAACGTTAAGGTCATGTCCCATGTTCTCTATCAACAAAACTGAATTCGGTCTCATAGAATCGCCAAACGGTCTAGAATTAATGGCCAACGAAGGAAACACTGTTGTCAGTTTATCTGAATACGTCATGGACGATAATGATGAGTTCGTACGCATGTGCATAGAAACGTACAAGCGTGTGTTTGGTTCTGACGCCAAAGACGATGCTAAAACCGATGACCTTATACATAAGGCCGAGCTAGTCGTGTCTATCGTTTCAATTTCGGTATCCATTGTGTGCTTAATCATTTCGTTAGCCACTTACTGCTACCTTCCCCAGTTAAGGACGTTGCCCGGCAAAAACAACATGGCGCTTATTGCAGCACTCCTACTATCACAGGGTATGTACCTGATCAGCAGCTACAGTCGATTCGACACAGCCTCGTTCTCGTGTAAACTCGTTGGCGGACTGACCCACTTCTCGTGGCTTCTCGCGATATTCTGGATGAACGTCTGCACCTTTCACATGTTCCGCGTGTTATCATCGATGAGAGACGCTTCCAGTAGCTCGTCGCCAAATACCAAACACATCCGATATCACGTTTACTCGATTCTCTTGTCTGCGCTGTTTGTAGCCGTCAACGTCGTCGTCTCCATGGTTACCAGTAATTACCATGACTACGGATACGGCGGTTCTGCGTGCTACATTTCCACGCAGCGAATGATTGAGGTGACATTCGGAATACCGGCGGCGGTTGTTGTACTCGCAAACATTTCCATGTTCATTACTATTATTGTAAATCTGAAACGAGCGCCCGTCGTCAACAAGAATGTCAAGAACGACCGTAACTATACCTTGGTGTTCGCCAAGTTGTCCACCATTACTGGTGTTACCTGGCTGTTCGGCTTTGTTTACATGTGGACTGGAATCGTGGCGTTTTCGTTCATATTTATAGTTCTCAATGGAAGCCAGGGTGTGTTCTTGATGCTCTCGTTTGTCTGCAACGCCAGGACATTGTCAATGCTTAAGGTTAAGGGTAAAGACTTCGTTACATCTTTGTCTGGAACGCAATCTACTTCGTTACAGGGGACAACTACTAACACGAATACTGACAAACAGACAAACATCGCTTGATCCATTAGCCTTAACCATAGTCTGGAATCCCCCCCCTGCCATTAGAGTGCAATAGGGAACCAGGCAACCGTAAACAATGCAGTTCAACTGGTCAAATCTACTATGGTCATTTTCAAGACATTATCATGCCTAGTGTTTCTAATCGAATGCACATTATTTATTGAATATGTTTATGTGTTTGCTGTTCTTGCGTATTGTGTTGCGCAAGAAATTGCTTTTTGATAAAAAATATAAAAATAAACGTGATAATCCTATTATTCACAAGTTCAAATTAAAAAGCGCCAACAAAAGGTATGTGATTTGTTACTTTGAGTAAATGCAATCGTGTGAAATAGAATGATTGCAACTACTACAGGTACGAAAATTCAAGAGTTATCCGGTTAGAACAAAAAAAGCAAACAAACCCTAACGGTACACAACTCTCGTAAGGTTGTGATAATGGTAATTCTAGACTTACTTCCCATTGATAACCCGCGTGTAATAATGGGTTGATTTTCTAACACCAAGCGAAGAGGGAGCTCTAGATAAAGTAAGGCTACATACGACAATCTATAAGTGAACAGTATATAGTTAAATTTGTTTTACATAATAAGTCATATTGATTCTATATCATTGAATACGAAGCAAGATATTGGATTGGAATACTCTCTCCCGATGAAATAAATGTGCAATGTACATGTATCACCGTTGGTTTATTCTATAAATGTAAGCTAGATAAACCAAAAAGACTAAGCAAACCTTCCATGCATTGGCTTCTCATGTTTGTGTCTTTTGTCAGCTCTTTACGCCTTCGGTCCACATACAGCTCACAGACGTTACATGTGATATGAACAAGAATTACAGATTGGGATGTTTCTTTTTGTTTATGAAAATCATCATGTAAACAAAACATAAACAGATTATTTTTCCAGTTCACAAACCATACACACAAAGTCAACTAGAATGAAATAATTGACGTATATTTGCACATCCATCGCCATTCATGGAAAACAACTCTCCCATGGTCCATTAGCTATATTTTTGAGGACATACTAACTGTTGTTCATCTTGAAGTAGCAAGGTACTCCCAAGTCCCTTTAAAATCATTTATGTGTGCTGATAATAACTTTATTTCATAATAATAAAACCATTACATGCCGATACCCATGACTTCATTTCATTCTTGTGATACCTGTATGTCTTAAAATCAACGTCTTTATGTCATGATGAATGCACATTTTTTATCATGAAAAAAGAGAAAAAGAAATAGGATTAGAAAAAATATATAATGGAAGCCATTACCCCGAACCAACCTGATTCAAACATAGAAACACCTACCCGAAACGACCGCGTTTTGCACAGATACCCGTATATGTATATGTGTGTGTATGTCTGTGTGTGGGGGGTGGCGGGTAAATTTTCGGACGGCCCGACTTTCTTCCCGTCGTCGGATTGACTAGACAAGGTCGGCTGTTAACAGATCTCAAGTGGTCTACTTTTGTTCACATTTGCGACATTCTTACAGTTTCGTTCTATTCAGATTTGAAGAAAAAAGGCGCTTTTCATTCTTAAGATTCGATTATATATCCAGACAAAACATTTATTAACATATTAACAGTCCCTTATCATGGCCGTCTTTTTTTTTTTTTTTTTTTTTTTTTAAACAGCGACGGCGAATTCCGATTGGTCGGTTGGGATTTCCCTTACAACAATTGAAATTTCAGAGTCTAGTCTACGTTTCCATATTCCTTGTACTATTTTCCTAAGCATCTTAATTATTTCCAAATGCAAAAGATTGTCTTTGTTACACGAACACAAGTGATCAGTATCACTAGACAATAATATCATTTCTCGTTGACTTCATTTAAACCCTTTACCAAACGCCAAATTTTCGACTGTCCCAAATTGAAAGAGTTTGCAGGAGACATTTTGAAATGCGATGAAACTGAAAAATAATCTTATGAAAGGGCAGAAAACATTGTGGGAAAAGGGGAAATTGCTCGTTAAAAGCGATTTCCCCTTTTCCCACATTGTTTTTCCAGAGTCGTCTGCAACAAACTGGTCAAATGTCGTTATTGCTTGGTAATGGGTTAAAGTTGGAAAAGAGAGTTTCGCCTTCAAATTTGACCTGTCACTGCGGACTGTCTTTCGTTGTTTGCAATTAACGTTGTTGCAGGAACTTGTTTACTGTCGTGGCCATATTTTTTAAATGTTTTGTACATGGCCAATGGCATATTTTGTTGCCGAATGCCAAATAAAGTTGAGTTGAGTTGAGTTGAGCTTATATGAAATGATACTAAAGGCTAAAAGAAAAAACCAACGTCTCATGTTTTCACTGTTTCCATATGAGATAAAGTCAGTTCTAACATTGATGTAATTACCGACGGAATCCAACCAGACCTTTGATAATGTAATCTGGTTACCACCATACTGTATGATGTGATGCCAATGCTTTTTTATGTTTGTTTGTTTATTATTATTATTATTACTTTTTCTTCAAAGAGGTCCTCTTTTATGTATTGTATTAATGTTTGTATTTTCTATTTTGAATATTATAGTATTTAGATTTCAACCCTTTTGACTCAACAACGAAGTCGCATTGCTTTTTTATGAAATGAAATTTTATCGTTTCAATTTTTTATTCTGTCCTTTTAATTGTCTCTTCCGTCACCAAACCCCTTTAAAGAAGCAATATTTTGTGCTTTTAACAATGGTGTATATGAATTGCCTCACATTGAAGGTTTTTTCTTGCCATGCCGTTTGGTATCATTTGCCTTGATGATCAAAATGGCAATGATTTACTCTGCAATGGAATAACAGCTTAGATTATTCGAGCTATATGGGGAACGGAGAAAATTTTGCAGCTGAAACGTCAGTTAGAGATAATGATAAAATGGTAACACTGATTCTGATACAGGTACAATGCAACGACCATGTGTATTTAAATCGTGTTGTGAAATCCCGTGATTCCCCCAAAAAAAAAAAGTTGAAATGCTGCTATGCTCCGCCGAAAGAAGGGTCTTGTATGCTTTTATCGTTGGAAACTATTTCTTTACTTAATGTTATTAAAAGTTTAATCTGTTTGATACAATTTATGGGGTGTCATTTATGAAAAAACATGATTTTGATGAGAGAATGTCGATAAGGTTGTTATTCTCCCCAAAACAGAAGCGTCTCGAATGTTTTCACCGTTTTAATTAGTTCTTTTTAAAAATTCAAAGTTTGATCTGTTTGATAAGATTAATGGGTGAAGGTTGTATTGCATGTGAAATCCGTGATTTTACCGAAATATTGTTGAAAAAGTTGTTTAGTCCCCAAAACAGAGGCGTATCGTACGATTTTACCTTTTTTAATTTTTTCTTGATTCATTTACAAATTCAAAGTTTAATCTGTTCGATATCGTTAATGAGTAAAAGGGTGTGAGGTTTTTTAATGACCAAGAAATCTGTTATTTTTTAGCGAAATATTGTTGAAAAAGCTGTTACCCTCCCTAAAACAGAAGCATCTTGTACGTTTTTACCGTTTTTAATTCTTTCCTCATTTATAAATTTCAAGTTTAATCTGCTTGATATCATTAATGAGTGGAAGGGTGTTTAGGTTTTTAATGGCAACGCACAATGGGCTCTAAAAGGCCTGCTCTAATTTTTCTGTCCTATTCAGAGCCGCAGAAGAAAGCATCGGTACACGCCCCCCTATTAAAGTCGTTCAAAAACACCGTTTTGGGCCTTTCAAGTAATTAATTGATATGAAATATTAAAGTCAAACTGCACACAGAAATGAAATAAAACGAATCAAAAAGAATAAAGGAGAATAAATAGAGATTATCAATTGATAACAATTTAACTCCTCTTTTGATAAGAAAAAAACCGATGACCGTTTTTACCCTTAGCCCAAAAAACACATAATGGACCAACCCCGAAGTTTGTATATGGATATCAGAATATTTTGAATGATTTCGGAGACTTTTTTACGGGTAGGCAACATTGTGGGAAAAGAAGAAAATCATTGTCAACATTTTTTTCATTTCTCAATATCCACCGCTAAACTCTCGATATATATGCGACTAGTTAGCATGCAAACCTTTTCAATGAAAAACAATCTTAGCTTGTCCTCTCCTGGCAACTCACACACACTATAATCGGGTTTGTGATTAAACACTGTTATAACATTGCCCTTTTCCAAGAAAATATCCTTAGTTTGAATGCTAACCGATATCTCTTCTATACGGTGCTTAGAATGAATATCATATTGAAATAAGATTCGTTTAACCCTTTCCCAGACAATAACGACAGTTGACTACTTTGCTGCAGACGACTTTAGAAAACATTGTTGGAAAAGGAGAAATTGCTCATAACGAGCAATTTCTCCTTTATCCCACAAGGTTTTCTGCTCTATCTGAAGAATATTTTTCAATTTCACCACATTTTGAAATGTCGTCTGCAAACTCTTTCAATTTGGGACAGTCGAAAATCTGTTGTTTGGGAAAGGGTTAAACCCACGCGAAACAATCCAGGATCAATCATACGTGATTCCTGCGACTAATAGCCTTTGTGGTTTATCTGAGGATGGCAAGCCATGGCAAGACTTTCTATTCCTTCGATAATTCGAGCTTTCTATTACGGATTTATTATTCTTGCGGTGCTGTCGTCGCGTATTGAATTCTATACTTAACGATGCATCTCTTGTCAAACCAATTTAATTAAAGGTGCAGTCGACAATTAAGATCGAAATATCACTTGACGATTTGCTTCTGGTATAGGTTACTTCGCTTCTAGAAAAGGGAGAAATTTTTCATAATGAGCAATCGGTCATTTGATTTCATGTTTCTATTTTGACTGGAAAGAAGAAACTTCTGCGACATTTGACTTCCGCGGCGTTTTACCTCTGGACAATTCGTGGTTCCCTTTGTAGCTTTGTACCAATCGTAACGAGTCGGGTATTTCCTTGATCTGAGAAATACACATCGAACATAAGTGTAGGGTAACAAATTACGGGTGAATCGTCTCCGGCAAATAATCATTTCATATGGAAGTCACGCTGAGTAGTTCAATGTATATTGAAATGTTGAACATCTTTTAAAACCATTATATTTGGTTGGTAACTAAGTCTCATACGAATTAGTAAAACTATGGTATATTTTCTGTTTCCTTAATCAAATTTGATGATTGTTTAGATATTGCATTCGGCATTTTCATTTGAAAATAAAAGTAAAACGAATGAAGTCTTGCAAGGAGCAATTTGACGGCTTCCATGTTATATCATAAGCGTTTTCATTGGATAAGCCCAGGGAGTTCAGATTGGCTTTGTACACGTAGCTTCAGATATACCATCCGTCTAATAGCTTCACAGCATTTCGCACGAATAATCACATGAAAAATACATTCGTACAACTCGTCAAACTTCCTCAGCAAATGTGCGTCTGAAATACTGCAAAACTATCGCATGGGTTCTACCTCGAAGCGTTAGTGTAACAAACAGGTTAGATCACAGGACAGCCGCCAATTTATTTGGCGGCTGGCCTGGATCTAACCTGTTTGCATTAGCATTACGTCGGTCCCAGCACTATAAGGATTAATCAGCCAATCATCTGCAGTTGTTTAATTGGTTCAATATTGAAATACGGTTATACAGACGATATATGTAACACAAGTTTATTGACAAAGCAATAATTTACTTTCTAACCTCTCCAAATCATGCATTCGTTAACCCCTTCCCAAACAACAACATTTCGACTGTCCCAAATTCAAAGAGTTTGCAGACGACATTTCAAAGTGTGATGAAGTTGAACAATATTCTTCAGAAAGTTTAGAAAACCTTTTAGGAAAAGGAAAAATTGCTCGTTATGAGCATTTTTCCATTTTCCCGCAATGTTTTCTAAAGTCGTCTGCAACAAAGTAGTCAAATTTCGTTATTGTTCGGGAAAGTGTTAATAAATAAAATCAGGGTTTACCAAATATAATGAAATAAAACAGTCCATAGAGAAGTTTCCAACTTTCCCTTACATCTTCGTCTGAATAGGGAAAGAAATGGGCGATAAATCACGGGAATTATCGGCAATAATGTGGGTAAAACGGAGAATTGCTTCACGACGGCCAATGTATTATATGGTTTCACCTTTCTACGCATCACGATGGCTATTATATGTCTGACAGTAGTAGTTGTATTTTAGTATTACAAAATTATTTATTGTCTTTTGTTGCAAATTCAAAGCTTATCGGTCTCATGGTTTAACCATAATATTCGATTATACTTTTATAATCCCCCCTCTCTGTATAGTAGGGCTGGTTCCTGATTAAGCTGAAAGTAAGTCATTATGTCGCAATATCCTTCATGTCTGTCTACCGAAATACAAAACTCCACGTGTGTATTTTTGGTATTTCTCTTATTTTGGTGCGACATTGCTTATTAATTTCTTCCTAATGTCGGTGTACCTTAACCGTTGGAATGAAAGGTAATATTCTGAAAATAAAGTATCGGCTTAATTTTAATAAGGAAAGATACCCATAGATAACCAAACAGGTTAGATCACAAGCCAGCCGGGCCTGGTTTAAACCCCTTTGCATAAGCATGAATGCGGTTCAAGTACTATACGGGTAAAGAAGTTTTCTTAAAAGTTTGAAATGCAGTATCCTATGCTAAGCGCTGATCCATACCATACATCAGGATGCGTTATTGACGGATTCCGATACTCTGGGTATATTCACCATGAGGTTAGATATCTAATTTGTTGAATTTTTCAAAACTACTTTTTCTAGATGATGAACAAAAATTCGGTTTATTGCGCTTACATCTGCGTTTCGGTAAGCCAAAAGAGAGGGCGGTAAAAAGAAGTAGGCCGATAGAAGAAAATCAAAATGATCATTCTCTGATTTCTTTAGTGTTTAAGGACTCTGCTTTGATAAAACATAAATCGAGAAATAGGAACTAACGCTAAATCCCTTCGTGGAAGGGACTTAAGATCGGACAAAATGACTATTTTTGAACGGCGAGCTACTGCCTTCTGCTCTTGTCTCGTATGAGAGGAAACAGGTTAACTGATTTTCTTAAAATAGACTTTTGTGTTGACAGCTTTCCAAAGCCTTAGATATCTGCTAAACTTTGATGGGGAAAGACACTCGGAGTAGCAAACAAGTTAGATCACAGGCCAGCCGCCAATTTACTTGGCGGCTTGTCTGGATCCAACATTTTTGCATAAGCACGAATTCGATTCCATCACTATAAGGGTAAAGCACACTATGTGCCGCCTTTGATAGCTTTCTACCGTTTATAAAGGCTAGTTTACATTGTGAGTAAATAATAGCTTTTATTAAGATGTACATACATGAATTATCGTCGAATATTTTAATTATGGACAGGAATGTCTCCCTTTACGACCGACAAACATGCTATGGGTTTAAAGGGAACATCTAAAAAATTGGGGATTTAATCGTTTTAAAATTGTATGTTTTATATGGTTTAAATTACATCGCCAATTGATAGAGCTACACAAAACAAGACCACTTGTACACTTATCGCCCAATTTCATATTAGTATGCTTGGAATATAGCAGACCTATCAGTGAGATGGAGAAAACCGTTTAAACGTTCTATTTGGTAAACGTTGAGCTAAATTTTAATTACCCATGGAGATGGCGATGAGCATCATTTTAATACCGTCATCATGAGGGTATCAGAAATGCTTTATTGCGAATGTGTATACCTAATTTCCGCCTTCGAAATCATAGAAATGGATGCGAGTTTCCAATCAAAGCACTGAAAAGAACAGGAAGCCTGTTTCACCTTTCTGTATGAAAACCCAGATTGAACCAATCACTCAGTCAAATAATTACCTCACCAATCAATAATACAATATTGAAAATATATGCATGATTCATTCTTGCAGCAACATCAAAATATTAAAAATGAAGTATTTGTTCGTGCTCGTTTTTAATCAAGACGAGGCGACCTCCTTGTTGAATAAAAAAGGCGTTATTTTTCTTACATCTTTACTGTAGCGTAATTGACTATAGCTTCAAATGAGTAAGAGCACAACACCTCTAATCAAAATTAACAAAGAGACGTGATTCTTAATTTCGAATGAGGTACCCATACATTCCTGACAAAAGGTGCTACATTCCATACACGGCTTCACACGATGCTGTCTTAAGTGTTTGTCTGCCGGTAATTCGTTATTAATTCAATAAGACTTCCTTCAAGGTTGAAGGATGTGGACAGACAAAGTTATTAAAGAGAGAAAGGGAATATATTTCTTTCTTAATTTATGTCTCATATAAATCATGGTGAAAAAAGGGAATGTATTCTTATAACAGGCAATTTCATCTTTTAACTAGCACTTTGAGTGAATCACAGCTTAATGATGGGCTTATGTTTGTCTACATGGAATACTGACTTACCAATGACCATACTACAGACGAAGGAGAAATCAGGGTTATAAACAAAGACTATACATATTTATATGTATTGAGATATATAAAATTTTAAAATATGAATCGCTATTAATTGACAATTTCCTCAGCACTAGTATTTTCATACAATTCTCTGTAGTTTTCTAATCGTTTACGGGTTTCACAAATAGTTTTGAAATACTTTACGTGGGAGAAAAAAAACCATGCAGAAACAAACATCTTTTTATAAATAATCTACCATAGTCTTTCTCGCAGCGATAAAGATTTACCGACATGCGACGCAGACTTCCAGCCGAAAATTAATCACCAAACTATGTCTAATTCAAACATGCCTTTCAACTCGTAAGAATTGAATCAATCTACGCACAATTAAATACCTTTATCCTTGTGTGTTTTTACTTTTATAGCCTTCACCTACCTGCATTCTATCTTATCGCTGTTATTAGCCACAAAACGCCTAGTTAATCTGAACGATTTTAGATTTCAATTTTATGAAAAGGCAATCATTTGAAACGATCATTATCATTTAAACGATCGGTTATCGTTTGAAATTTGGCCTTTTAAAAGATTGTTCATTCCCTCTCATTAAAGTGAATACATTCTTTAACCCCCTAAATGCTCCACATTTACAACACTTGACTCTATCACAGCGGTTCTAATTTCGACAACATTATTACCGATCAAGAATCATTTAAAAATTACTATAGAGTTTTCTTTTACTCATTCGTTTTCTTTTCCGCAGGGTTTTATGATAGGCTCAAATTCAGAGGATTCTTTGATTCTTTTTTTTCTCCTTACTGTCTTTTCTCTTTCTTCTTCTTTCTTTATTTCCTTTTTTCTTTCTTCCATTCGGCCATTTTCTCTTTCCTTCATATTTCCATGTTTTTCTGTTTTTCTATCCCTTATTTCGTTTTTATTCTTCATTCTTTTTATAATCAAGTTTTTCCTTTTTGTTTGTTTGTTTGTTTGTTTGTTTGTTTGTCTGTTTGTTTGTTTGTTTGTTTGTTTGTTTGTTTGTTTTGTTTCTTTGTTTATGCATTTATTATCAATTGAAATGTCGGTGAAGTTACCATACCCTAAGGGTTAGGTGATGGGCTTGGCATCGCTTTTTTCATGGAAATGATTTTTGGCTAGACACTTCAAACATCTACCTTGGTACTCGTGAATCGGAGAAAAATCGTAATAAAGTTGAAAAGCCTACGACACAGCGCAAACGAAATATACTTTTATTGATTAAATGAAAAAGGAAAGTAAAAAAAGTGAACCATAATGTCATGAAATGAAGTCAATGTTGTGGAGTCATCAGGTGTCTTCCTGAGGTCCACATATGATCTCTGTTGCGCAGCTGTCGAAGCAATTATGGCAGAAATAAGAAAGATCATATTTGTGATAATTACAAACATTGTAATGGTATGATCTACATGTTTGACATTTTCTTGTATTTGTTGTCATAATAATCCTTTTTTTTATTTTTTTTTTATTTCCATTGCGTATCTGCGTATCTATAAAATGTGGAGTTAAAACAAGGGAAACACCCGCTCTCTATGAGTCAGATCTTCAACATACAATACATTGTATTTTAGAAAACACAATTATTTCATTTGTAATTGTATTGGATTAATATCGCGTCAACATTATTTCAATAACGTTTAGATACCCGACCCTTAATGATGGAGAAAGACCCCATACACAACCGCCCGTTAGGACTGATCAAGCGGCTAGAACCGTCGGCATCTGTTGTAAGTAAGCTAGGAGACTACCTCTTGTAAAAGTCTAAATGCAATCACCACGGAGAAAGGCCATGCGATTTTAAGTTCCGTATTAGGGAGGTTTTTTTTATCTAAAGAAAGCCGATGATTTTGAGTTATATGTTATTGCAGGATATTCTAGCACACGATGTCTTGTTGAGGTATCAAATATGTTTGACAAGTAATGAATTTGCATGATAAGTTATCTAGATTTACATTTAGTTATAAAGATAATTTGTTTATTAGTGCTCATTCTTATACCTTTCACAAACATTTGAATACCTCACTGTCAAACGTCATACGGACCAAAATACCATATGTTTCCTTAGTCCTTTAGTTATCTTGTTCACTTGTTCATTGTTGAGGATCATATGGAAGATTGTAAGTTTAACTCGTCAAATAAGTTTCTTCGTTAAATAAACACAAACTATGTATCATGTACTCTTACCACTAGGCCGCAGAGGCCCTCTCAAATAGACACTAGTTTTCCTTTGAAATTCTGTTATCCCTTTCCCAAACAATATAGACATCTGACCACTTTGTTGCAGACGACTTTAGAAAACATTGTGGGAAAAGGAAAAATCGCTCGTAACGAGCAATTTTTCCTTTTCCAACAAAGTTTCCTGCCCTATCAGAAGAATATTTTCCAATTTCATCACATTTTGGAATGTCGTCTGCAAACCCTTTCAATTTGGGACAGTCGACATTTTGTTGTTTTGTAAAGGGTTAAGATTAAGACGGAAGCAGGAAGCAAAGCTTGCAATCACTGATTAGCCCGAGAATCCAAACCGATCCCGATCAACTTTAAACCTTCATCCCACAATTTGCCTTACTTGATATCTTTTTATCTCCAGAAAAAGCTTTTGACCCTCAGAATGCTGGGTAATCTACAAAAATTGTTTCATCTGCCTTCCAAAACCTTAGAAATATTTTTAATGTTTATATGGGGAAAGACACTCAGACCATTAAACAGGTATGATCGCAGGCCAGTCGCCAATTTACATGGCTTCTGGTCTGGATCTAACCTGTTTGCATATGCATGAAATCGTCTCCAGTACTATAAGGGTTAAATCAGTTAGGCGCAACCTCTTTCCGAGAAATTGTCCTAGTATTGCATCTCTCTCTTTTTTTTCCTTTTCTTAGAAGGAGTGAATGTGATACACTCTAGTCCCGGTTTAAGAAAAAACAACTATTTTTGCGTCGGTGAATTATAACCATTTCCGTTAGATGATTCCCTTTTAGTCCTTTGAATGCTAGATTATTTTCTTAAACTAGGTTTCTGGTTGTCATCTGATTTCCGAAACCTTAACTGTCTGCTCAATTTTGTTGAGGAAAGATACACGGAATAACAAACAGTTAAGATCACAGGCCTTTATAATTGACAGTTTGGAAGAAGCCATTGTACCAATACTACATTAATACTAGCTGCTTATATATCTTTATATCGCATTAATCTATTATATTGATATGTAAAATTGCAACCAAGTGAGCATTTATTTGATGCGCATGTATGGTTGTGCGTAACAATTGCAAGTCAAATACATCCACCCCTTTGGAAGAATAAAATGCCCCAATACGAACCAGAAATCCCCAATCGGCCAGTTTTGTCAAATATAATGATTGATTGTTGGTATGGTGTTTAATGCTGCATCAACAATTTTCAGTTATGTATCGGCTTTGCTGGATCCACCAGTACTATGCTAGGGCTCTGAAGTGACTTGCATAATGTCCTTTCAACCAAACCAGAGGTGTCGATGGTACTCAAACATGTGACCCCCGAGTGTTAAGTCGCCACCTTAACCACTGGGCCATGCAGGGCCCTTGCAGGACCCTTATATCATCATAACGAACCAGAAATCTCCAATTTGCCTGTTCAGCCAATATGTATTGATTGAGACAATATGTATAACTACATAATATTACAAGCAAATGATCTATCTCACTCAACGGATCTCATTGAGACATGGAAGTCAATAAAAGCGTCAATCGTCTTCCGGTGCATCCCAGCGCAACCCATTCTGATCTAGAGCAGGCTGGTATTTACATAGCCTGGAGTCCTGGCCCGTGCTAACCCGCGGGCCAGGCCTCCAGGCTAGTATTTACATAACATAATATCTATTGTATTCAGCATTAAACATATGAACAGATTTATAGCTTACAAAGAATTACAACTTATTGAGCATAAGTTAAGACACTGTTAATCAAATATTCATTATATAAAAGCTTATCGGAGAAGGAAGTTAATGTAATTAAAAAGATATATATTTTGATCGAGAAATGTATGGTTGGAAAAGGTCCTTATGAAATTAAGCAGAATAAGTTTGACCAAAAAGAGAAGAGTAATTAACAAATGAATGATGAAGGCTGTATTTTTAAAAGTCGGACATATGTTTTCGTGATTGCGCGTTTGCATGTATACATTTGTATTAAGATCACTTCATTTCGTGGAAGTGGCGCATTTCACCACGTCTGCGTTTGATAATAATAACAGGATCTTGATTTTGCATCATTACATATTGGTCTCAGGCGATGTCTGAAGTTTTAAGTACTTTCCTTTTTTGCAGTGAACATTTCTGTAATGATAACACGTTTCGTAAGCATCAATACGTGGTATTACAATCCCATTTTAGCCGGATATTAAGCACATACTAAGAACAGCCAATGTATCGTCGGATGGCATCGGCGTTAAGTGTCATAAATGCTCAAGACCATAATCTAGCCTAAAATTAAGCCAATACAAAGAACAGTTAACGTACCGCTGGATGACATTGTAATTAAGTTGCCTGAATGCTCAATGGTCATTTAAAGTGGACACATTTTGATAGTTTACTAGTTAGCATATCAGACTTTTGGCGTTGCCAGGGCGACCCTTACTTTGTACATTGTACCACTCGGTGGAAAACTTAGCAATCGCCCCGTATGGTTAGACCGATAAATCCCACTTGAAATTATCAGACCATTGGATATAGGTAAAGGATTTGTTTATTACAGTGCGATCCCTATAGAACGGGCCAGCCAGTTTGGCTTATGAGAGACATTTCACTGATCATACCAAATACCTCCCAACTCCTATCACTACGGATATATATATATATATATATATATATATATATATATATATATATATACACACACACTAGACGATCGTTAAAATTCCGCTGAAACGACGAAGAGTTCAACCCAAATTGACCAGGTATTGGTTGATTTCAAATACAATACAAGGCAGAATCGAGCGGGCAACATCTCCTGGGTGCAGGGTTTGTTTAATAGCGAAGGGACCAAATCCGTATTTAGCGATCAATTTAAATAGAGTGGGAGTACTATCTGACAGACAGCCATATATCAAACATACATCAACCCTGTACGCTGGCGGAAACACAGCTTCATCGCCGACTTGTTCACGGAATTATGCCAACGGTGACACATTAAATCCGCACAGGTTGTTTTATAAGGATACTACAACATCAACAGTCTACTAAATGTTTATAGACTGACCACGGTTTTTATCAAAAGCGCTATGGGTGATTGAGAAATCATAAGAAATGCAAGCCCGTTTCCATGTCATAAGGATTCGTCTGAAAAGCGTCAATATGGAAACCTTCATTCAACTTATTTTAAGTAAAGAATCGTTTGGGTCGGTGACAAACCAGAACCAAACAAGCATAACGTTCGACCGGTATATATGAAAATACTTAAATGTATAGCAAACGAGCAAAATTAGAATTATTTAATCAATGCGTAGAATAAGGTAAACATGTGGCTTTAATTCGAGACTGCAAGAAGCATGACGATGTCCTACGTGACGAGCTTCACGCATGGAGTTATTTATTGTGAAATGGTGAAATTGTGAAATGGAAAGTGTTCGATCATCTTTGGGTTAGTCGCTTAAAGCACGTTGTATTGTTAAATCAAAGTGCATATCTATTCCTAGACTATTACTTCGGTTTTAAAATTGCTTTGCATATCAAAAAAGGTATCAAGCTGGACAAAGCTTTCACACGAGCTCTCCCATTACGTGACGATAGTTGGGATCTAAAAATAGCAAGATTCTATTACGTAACGTGCAAATCGGTTTGGGTTATGAGATAATGGGGTTATGAGATAATGGGGTTATGCGATAATTCCAAAGCTATAAAACGTTATGATGAAAAATGATTTTTGTCTTCACACGGACTTTTAAACGGATAGAAAGAAGAGAAAAGACAGACATAAACACTTTAATACGTCAACGACGCATGCTGCCATACGACAAGATGTCTATTACTTAATTTGAAATGTCATCGGTTTAAAAACAATGAAAACGAAGAAATATTCTTCTCAGCTTTACTTTGTCCACAATAAGTTCAGTACCATCAGTACTTTGCTTTGCATATTTAAGCTAATTCAATTCTATTCAATTCAGCATAAAATAGTACAAAGCAAACGTGTAGCCATAACAGAAATTATATATATATTTTAACACATACATCGAGAGCAACAGTTTGGTAACGATTTTCAAGAGACGTACAATATAGAAAAAAAGTATATATCTAAAATGTTTGATAAGATTAAACAGTACAAATATTGAGAGGAAAAAACTCGTTCGGTTCATGGGTCCAGGTTATCGCACCTAGAATCGAACAGAGTATTAATGACCAAGATGGCGATTTCCGTCGCCCCATGAAGTTTACTTTCCAGACAGAGTGGGAGTAAATGGCAGAAAAGTTGGCTTAAACAGCTGAACATATAACCGCAAATTAAATTTACTTTATTGCATTACCAAATGACACGTCTTTGGCATTCACAATTGAAGAAAAAAGTTTGCAGACGATATGCGGTATTTTATTCGCAGGTAAAGTGTTTTTGTCTGGCATATCGCCATAGAAAAGAAAACGTTTTTTGAAATAATTATAGTCTTGAAATATTGCTTCTTAGTTAAATGTTCAAAGCTTTGTTTTATGAAATGGGAAATATTTGCAATTTGATTATCTATTTTAGTATTGGTAGCGTATGCCGGCATTTGTTAAATATTGTCACGACTGTTTTAAGATTAATGATGTTTTGTTTGGAAATACTTTGCTAATGAACGACGAATTAGAGAGACATTAAAAAGAATAGTTATGAAATTCCCCACAAAACCATAATGTTTCGTGTTTCACAAGACTGACTCCTTTAAGGTCCTGTTACTGTTTTCCATTTACAGACGACCCTTTTTAACTTGAAGCTGACGGCTTTAGAAAAGCCTTGTAAACAGGTGAAAAACCTTTCGCTTCTTCTGTTATAATATGTGAATGGATTGAAAAAGCATTGTGGCAAAAGGAGAAAGTGCTTGTAACAAGCAATTTCTCCTTTTGCGACAATGCATTTTGAAAGTCGTTTACTGCAAGACGCAATAATGCGACGTTTGGTGGAAATAACTGCGCGTTTTTATGCCGGTTAATCTTCGACGTTTAACCCCGTTTCTCCAAGGTGAAATGTATATCAAAAATGTCTTTCTTCAACTGGAATAAAATAAAGTAACCAATTACCGATCCTCGGAAAACTATAAAGAGAACGAATGATTATAAGTAAGTGAAATGATAAGAGAAATATACACAAAATGTCTCTTCAGACACCTTGCAAAATTGTCATTAAGTTCTCCAGTCCTTGGGCTAATCTGGGCAGGATCACCAAATGTATAGTCAACTCTTTATCAAACTTCACAAAAATCGGTTGCTTCCTTTTTGTCGATGTCCTACATTTGACAATCTCGGTTAAAGGCAACCTTGATCACAAATAGATCTAACCGTCATTAAAACAGTCGCACCATGTCTAAAAGGCATTCCCGCGACGCTTTTGTGATAAAATAAGTATTAATCAAACATAGACTATAGAACAGAATAACACATGTATGGAATCTTTATTTAAAAAAAGTTCATGGTTTATATCAACTCAAACATAGATCTGAATAACACATTCATGAAAATTTAAAAAAAAGAAAGAAAAAAAAGCTCATATCATTCGTTTATTAACTTGTGAACCCTGTCCATTATACATTTTTTGGCTAATTCGACATTGTAACACCATACAATCAATAGATAATAATTGGAAAATGAAAAATGAAAAAATAAGATATGAAATGAAATATAAAACAAATAAACAACGCTTTATTACAATAATTAAGCTTGATCATAATAATTAAGCACAGGGAAACAAATGAAACACCAGGAGAACTATTATCATGTATCATCTAAACAACACCGAACACATGATTGACGTATTGTATACGGTAGTAATAATGAAGTCTTCGCCATAACTCATCAGCATGCTACACGTTAAATTGAATGTCTAAAAGTCTGATTTTCTGGCTTGAAGGATACAAACCAATTAGGTATAGTGGGAGGGCAGTTCTCGAATGATACGTGATACGATAGAATGGTATCGTCGTACAGTAAATTTTCGAATCTCAACAGTCACATGTGTATAAAACATGCTTGAATGAAAAAGACCCTAATTTGTATGGCTTTTTGAAAACAACCCAATCAGGAAACGGTGGGAGGGCAAATCTCAAATGATACGTGATACGAAAAATTGTATCGCCATAGAGAACATTTTCATATTCCAACCATCACACATGTTCAAATGATTATTGAACTTTTCAAATGACACGGCCGGAGTTCAATTTATGATGGCAGTTCTTCACTTACACGTCAATCCGTCGCCCAGCTGATGAAATTAGGAGGGGGGCATGTTGTTTATTAGAGCCATAACGCGGGAGAAATCTTACGACTTCCCGGTTATGGACAGCGCATGCGTGGCCCATCGTTGTTCATGAAGCGACGAATCAATCGGAACCCCTCGGTGATGTTGGCAGGCCAAACCGCCGGAATTTGCCGAAGAGATCCAATTGGCGTCAAACTAGCCACATTGATCTCTCTTTATTTGATTGATCATAACCACGACAAATGTCACAATACCATATGCTTAGAAACGAAAACGGCGTTAAATATAGCGGCGACACCCGTGAGAATCATCTATTTGGGTTTTATTTGTGAAGAAAACAAGATATTTTTCAGCGATACTGGTCAGAAATCAACACAAGAAGACATTATTACTAAATTAATTATTTTAGCCGTAAAAACTTGTAAAAAATTGACTATTTGAATGTCATCCAAATCTGGATGAAAATCTTGTGGTGGCAGTGATCGATGCAAAGTAGCAAGGGAAGATCACTGTGAGAATGTGGATGCAGAGCCTCGTACATTTACTCTCAATGTTTTGCTATTAAGTATCCTGACATAATGTCCTGAACAAATATTCCACAACCAGTTCATTTCAAACGTTATATATGACAACCTTTCGGAAGGAAATACATTTAACACCAAACCTATCAAGTAGACAAGATATGCCATAAACCATGTCCTTAAGTATAAGATGGTAGTTACCAAATCCAATTATTCACATCTACCATACTGGGCGGCCAACCAAAACGCCAATAGTACAGACTACACGAAAAACGCACTTATATTTTCGTATACATTTTTCCCACGATGCAACAGTTTATTGATGACAGTTCAATCAGGAGTGGCTTTTAGAGTTATGCGACAAAAATCTGGGAAAAGAGCACGTCTTTAAGTCCATAGATACCAACGAATGCGCGTAAAAGTGCTTTAAGAAAACCCATGTTTTTCGTCATTCCAATGAAATGAGAATACCCTTTTAGAAAAACATAATGGGCAACGTTTCATATTTTGAAGGGGCTTTGATGAAATATTTAGTTATAAGCTGGAACGCGTGTAAATAAGCTTTGGATCTTTTTTCTATTTTAAACGTCCATTGTGTCATTTCTTTTTCAGTTAAAGTGTGCTCATTATGGATTGGGGACACCCAGAAATTAGCTGTCTATTGAGATTGGTCAGGACGGACAGAACCCTCGCCACTCCTTGAGTAAGAGGATAGGCTACCTGTTATGAAACATGTAATTCAAATTAACAATTACCTATTTTTGAATTTACGCCATTTGATTTTAATTTCTGCACTCTAGCAGCCAGGGAACTTATATGCACTTGTTTAATTATTCCCTATTGACCTCTGGTCATGCCGCCTTCGGTAAATAGATATTTGCAACGATCATAAACGTTATTGAAAACCGTATGATGCAATTCTGTTTGAAATTCCTAAGATGTAGACACAAAAAACATAAAATGACCCACTCACATTGGATGTCTATTCTCATCTATAGCAGCAAAAATCGCATAACCCTTTACCAAATGTTAAATTTTGACTGTTCCAAATTCTTAAGAGTTTGCACATTTCAAAATGTGATAAAATTTGGAACATATCTCCTGATAAGGCAGAAAACATTGTGAGAAAAGAAGAAATTCCTTTTCAAGAGCAATTTCTCCTTTTCCCAAGATTTTTTCCAGAGTCTTCTGCAACGAAGTGGTTAAATGTCGTTATTGTTAGGTAATGAGTAAAAGAACATTTCTTAACAGAACGCCCACATTCCGTACTTCGCACACAAGAAAGTCATGGCGGTTTCCATTTAGATATTGCACCTCACCAATAGCCATCTAATAATGCTTCAAATAAAACATTTATGGCGATTATAATGGGTTTTCTGAAAGCAATATTAGTCGAATGTCATCGATACAAATCGTCCAAACTACGCAATTCTTTGAAACACCACATCTCAGTGACGACTGGAATTCTATCGGAGAAACCGTTAATGTTGTCTTCAAAGACTATTCTATAACGTTAAATTAAGCTTTCTGGAATCATTGCGACAAAATTCGTAAAATGCCATCTGTCAGCGAGCATGTCCCTTTGGCAAAAATGTGGTGACCAAACAATATACATGTATTCCATAACGTTAAGTTAAGCTTTCTGGAATCATTGCGACAAATTTCGTAAAATTCCATTGGTCAGCAAGCATTTCCCTTTGGTACACCGTGGTTACTAAATAATACACAGCAATTCTATAGCGTTAAGTAAACCCATTACCAAACAATATCGACATTTGACCAGTTTGTTTCCGGCAACTCTGAAAAACATTGTGGGAAAAGGAGAAGTTGCTCGCTACAAGCAATTTCTCATTTTCCCACAATGTTTTCTGCCCTATCAGAAGATTATCCTTCAATTCAATCACATTTAGAATGTCGTCTGTAAACTCTTTCAACATGGGACAGTCGAAAATTTAGTGTTTGGTAAAGGGTTAAGTATATCACATTTTTCTATAAATGTGGTTTGAGCTCTTTAAATAAAACATTGACACATTATATTTTTATATAAATATATAAATATATACGAACACCGTGAAAGCCGATATTTTCAACGACTTCATTCAACAAAAGGAGTGGAAAGAGACCAATGGGTTTAATTTTCTTATTTATATGTTTTTCATGCGATCATTTCAGTTTCATAATAGGAGAGATATCAAATGTTTTAACTATAACGTCTTTCCGCGAAATGTCAGACCTTGTAACAGGTTGATGTCCTCTTTTCGATTTCTTGGCATCGGAAAGCAGGACTAACACGGAAAGTGTTCAATGTATTTGCATTCAGTGGTCATTTATTGGCATGAACAAATGAAACGTTTGATGTAAAGAGAAAGTAGACAATTGTATTAGATATGAAATGATCTGAACCAGATGAAGCTTAATCATTTTGTTAAAACCGAGATTCATACTGTGAGACCGACAACTGAATGTTGGGTATAATACACAGGAGTATCGATGGTGGGGAACCAGTAGCAAGTACTGTGTGATGTTGTCTTGATATGTTGACAGTAATACAGTTGGAACCATGTTGAAGAAACTGAATCAATGAATCATTTACTGAAAAGATAGACAATGATTGCTGAAAATGGCTTAGAAAATATTAAGAAATAACAATTCATCCATAAATCAATCGACCCACCAAACATGATAACGCTTTCGACCACTTTTCAAAGAATTGGTTGGTCTATTCAACGGGTTTGAATAAAGCAAAAAAAACTGTTTGCAGCCGCGGATCTGTTCTCTTGATTGCATGGATGCATACTACAGCCTTGCAGAACACAAACAAAACAGCGTTTACAATTGAGATATTATTAGTTTAACCCTTTACCAACGCCAATTCCCATGTGAAGAATTTGCATTTGATTTGGTTAAAGAGTGATGTTATCATCTTATGATATGAAATTTCATTTTATAACAACATTTTTTCTGTTAAATCTTTGACATTATTATACTTACTTTTCTCCATTAAGGGTTGAAAACATTAAACTAAGTTAAATTATTTCGTTGTTTTACCATTTTCAAACCGGTTCCCGTTGGTCTTTTGCTGTGAGAATTAGTGGAATGAAAAGGAATGTTTCGCGACAGGTTACAAGGAAATGATTTAAAATACGATTACGAAATTGTGTTTGTACAATGATTCCATAATTATTTGTATTTCCGCCGAATGGGGTGCAATGGCTCGTTTGTTGTGCATGGTTCAAAGGGTTTTGTCTTATTTTGTTTTGTTTCTTATTTGATTAAATAATTCATATCATAAAGTACAATCACCATAGCCCACTGGCATATCTAAGTGATGGTGTGAGTTTTATTTCATTCATTACGTCGTCTCCTTCGGAAAGAATGGTCCCCGTGGTTATAAGAAACATGATAGCATTTTCGCGGGGTTTGGTATCTTTGTCATGTCTTTCCGTCTTTCAATGAGAGTCTTTACAACGCTTTTCATAATTTTCAAGTGGTTGTTTTTGTATTTAAAAACAGTTAACAACAATTCCTGGGGTTTTTTTGAAGAGTATTGGAACAAACGGAAAGTAACTAATTCTAAAGACCACACTTCATACACTTTTTGAAAAGAAAGAAAGGTAACTGCAAAAATAGAAAGCTTTACGCTTTCAACAGCGATAAGGCAAACGGATAGTTTAACTATTTTCAAGGACCACACTACATTAACTTTTTGAAAATAAAAAGCGCTTCACTTTCAACAGCGGTAGAATAGAGAATTATTTGGAATGCATGTGTAATGAGTTCGAAGGCCGAATTTTGAAGAATTATTTGCGTTTGGAGATGTTTTACCGGCCCTTAACGCTTAACAATGGTGGCAATCTTCCGTCACAATCGATGTTAAATAATCAAGTTTAACTAAAGGCCGATACGTGCAAAAGTATCGTCACTGTCAAAGGCATGGAACCACCGCATTCCTTTAAACCTTATTCGAGACGGTTATTGTATTAACTCTTGAAGTGCTGGAACCGACTTTATACTTATGCAAACAGGTTAGACCCAGACCAGCCGCCAAGTAACTTGGCGGCTTGCCTGTGATCTAACCTGTTTACTACTCTGAGTATCTTTCCTCATCAAAATTAAGCATATTGTGAAGGTATTGGAAAGCAGACGACAAATAAAATATTTTTAGAAGATTACCCAGCATACTTAGGACTAAACGCCATGCATGTTCTCCATGTGCTGAAATAAGATATGTAACATGGTATGTAATAGCCTGGCTTTCTTCCTACGCAGAAATAAAACCTATTTGACTTACCTTATACACCTGAATATCGTCTTCAAGAAAATACAAAGGGCTCAACGTGTTTGGGACTGAAATAACTTTACCACAAACGGTTGAACAATAGCTTGATCGTCAATGTATCACCTTTATCTTTTAAAGAACTCCGCTACAAAAACAAATATTCGTGAAATGCTAGCCTAAGTAATTTCCAATTGATTCTGGAGATTTATTTGCGCAAGGATGTCTTTAAGATAAATATCGGAAAAGAAGGATATGAATATACGGCTATCCGTTGGGAAATCTTTCCTTTTACTAGAATAAGTTTCTACCTAAGCAGGGGTGAAAATGACTTACTGACATCTTTTTTAAACTTATTTGTTTTACATAAATTATGATGAAAGCTTGATGCATGTTTAATCCACTCTTGATGACTGTTTCATGGAGAAAAAAACCAGTACTCTCGCCGATTTGAGGACAAGTCCCGGTAATTTTCACCTAGCCTAACGGGGATCAAACCAAGGACCCTCGGTACAAGAGGCCAACGCTCTACATCTGCACTGATGACTGAAATTGAACGCAAGAACAGACGATGAAACGAACGTGAAAGGAATCAGAATCCTTTGCAGAACTCAGCGCAGAAAAAAGAAAATATACCTGATGTCTCAAATATTTCTGAAGCGTCCTGTCGTAGCTTTCGGAGGCGGGAAAAAGTTAAACAAATTCAAAAACAATTCGAATTTGTCATTCATGGCCCTATACAAGGTATATCTCTATTTTAAACGGCGACTGTCTTTCCATATGAGGGAAAGAATTCAACGGATTCAACAATATTTCGAATTCGTCATTGAAGGTCCCGTACAAGGTAGATCTCTGTTTAAAACTATCTTTATGACTATCTTTTCAGCCGAAAATTGAAAACGAATCGCGCCGCAAATGATCTATATTATCACGGCATTACTCGACTAATCATTGGCCCACTTGTTCTACCATCTGATAAGATTTAAAAAGACTTTTAAGACCTTTTAAAAAAAAACACGTGTTCTTCTTAAGAAAAATGTGAATTTTTGATATATGTTCGTTGGCATTGCCGCTGCGTAATAGCCTTATCAGAAAATAACGTCCTCTGACTCCCCGAAGCGATACGAATTAAAAGGAAGAAAAAAACATGAGTGCACGATTCGTTTGAATGTTGGTACAATCTCTGACAGTTGCAAGAATAACAACATATATTACAACAACAACATATAAAAACAACATTACATCAATGGTGAAAATAACAATTTGGATAGTGCTACGACGAACTTCATGCCTGATCTGTTACATTTAGGTTTCGAGCCCATTTTAAGTATGTCGCGGTAAACCTTTTTTATCAGATAAAATTGTTCTTTTCGTTTGTAACGTCATTTAGGCTGAGTGCTAGGAAAAGAAGGGTCTGTAAACATAATGATAACACGGTTTCTTGGATCAATCCCGTACTCCAAGCCTGGTACCTTTTTATTTACAACGGTGCGATCTTCACGCATGGAGTAATTTGCGTGCAGAACGCTAACAAGTAAGAATCACCCACAGAGGCGGCAAATGTTGTCCTGGATCAGACTATTTGGGCTTTCTGATCGATCTCAACCCACACGGCGTCCTTTTGTTTCGATACGCAAGCGAATGTAATAAATCTACGTTTTGTCCGAAGCCGTTTCTCTATTCGTATCGCTTACCTGCAATTACACTGTTAACATAATGCATGTAATTGAAAACTTGGGCGAGCAATTAGAAGCACCATGAGTAATGCGTTTAGGACCATATACCTCCATATTACCTCATTGCAGCTGTATTCACGCTAGACAGCTTAAAAAATCATCTGTGACAATATGATGAATTGTTCCTATTTACCAAAATATATTATTTTATCTTTTGTTTAACTCAATATTTAAAAGCTACAAATGTGTGGTCTTGTCTCATTACTTATAGTCTGTTGGTGTTTTAAATTGGGAATGACATGTATTTCTGTACGGGGGAAATAGATTAAAACCGTGGAAACATTATAACACAGACAATGCTAAAAGTGCTTGTTCAAAGAAGACGAAATTTTGAAAGTGAAAGCTAAAATGTCGTTGAATCAATACAGGTGATGTTTTGTTTGATATGCAATAAAAAAAGCTATTAAAGGCCCAATTTATTAAAAAAAAAGCGCCAACTTCTCTAAGCATGTAGAGCTTATATGCGGTAGATCTCAAAAGCGATGTCAGCGACGATTAAAACACGTGTTCGTTTACTGTATTCTCTCTCAAAATATAAGTAAGAAGAATTTAATTTTACTTCAAATGACCATTCTTCAGAGCGTATCACATAACAGCTATTCAGCAGTTATAAACAAATCATTGTTCAGATTTTAAAATTTCTTTAAATCTTTGAACGAACAGCTTCGATTCCAATTTGGCTCTTTTATGTGAAATGAAAGAAGCCCACAAGGTTGCGTAAATCAAACCGAGGGAATAAGTCAGTCCCAAACTATCCTCGATCTCAAAGAAAACGCATTTGATATGCATTTCGCCATAGAAGTTTTTTTCTTGTCAAAGAAAAGACCTACAGATTTACACGTAATTGTAAATTAATCGACTTGCCTTATTCACTTCGGGATATTCCCTTAATAAAATTAAACGAACTGTTTGTTAAATGCATTTGTATTCAGAAAGTGACAAATCAGTTTTATCGTATCGTTATCGTTATTTGTTTATGATGAGAAAACAGCAACTTTACGTCATCGCCGAAATATTGCTGAATGTACTGCATGAGAGATCTAAATTTTTTAAAAACCATGACGCAAAGGGAAGAACCCTCATTTAATAGCACTTTCGGATGAGAACTTTCAATAAAGGCAAGCTTCAAATTTATATATGAGGCACAAGAGAAAGCATTCTGTTTAGACCATTATGTGTTTTGTAATAGGGTATACCTTTCTTGTTCCATGAATTATAGAACGTGTCTTCAGAATTGCCAGATTTGGCTTAATCGTTATGGGAATATCTAACTGAGACCACCGTAATGTCGTCATTGTTGCGTTATCGTTATCGAAGAATCGTACATTGACCATCGGTAATGTCGTCATTGTTGCGTTATCGTCACAAAGAATCGTACATTGACCAGCGTAATGTCTTCATTGTTGCGTTATCGTTATCGAAGAATTGTACATTGACCATCGTAATGTCGTCATTGTTGCGTTATCGTTATCGAAGTATCGTACATTGACCATCGCAATGTCGTCATTGTTGCGTTATCGTTATCGAAATATCGTTGATTGGCCATCGTTATGTCGTCATTGTTACGTTATCGTTATCGTAATATCGTAAATTGATCATCGTACTCTTGCGATATCACGTTATAATTATCGTTATTTCAAACTATTTCTATCGTACGTTTGCGGTATTGATATATCGTCTTCATAATATGGAACAATGACAATCGTACTATTGAAGTGTCGCCTTGTCGGTATCGTAATATCGAACAATGACTTTCGTACTGTTGCGGTCTTGCGATGTCGTTTTGCATTATCATACATCTTGCTAAAAGATTAGCACTTTCTATGGTGATGCCCCTTATAATATTCCGTAAGATGGAAGTAATTCGTTTCAAATCACTTGAGGTAGTGGGAATAGTGCTACGACCAGACAAGTAATTAAAATGTTAACATTTAGAATGTTGGGTAAATTTCCAAAGATAAGTTTTTGTGTCGTTTGTTTCATTGACCCTCAAGTATCTGCTTAATCTTGTTGCGGAAATATACTCAGAGTAGCAAACAGGTAAAATCACAGGCCAGCCGCCAATTTAATTGGCGGCTGGCCTGGATCTTACTTGTTTGCATAGGCACGAAGCCGGTTCCAGCACTATAAGGGTTAGAAATCGTACTACTGGTTTATATCATGGTACATGTCACGTCATGAAATACTTGAAAAATTGTGGAAAACTAACTGAAGTTTAAAACAACAAAAGTATGGCACCAGGTTAGAGGGACACTCTATCAAAGCCTCGAACGGCCGTACCCTTTTCCACACAAGAAGGCAAAAAAGTATAAAACTGCACACCCAAAAGATGTAACAAACAGTGGCTTTTATCCAGAAGACAATACAATCTAAAATTAACAAAATCTCATCATATAATGACTTGACGAAGATCTGTCTTTGCATACTATAATACACAGAAATAGAAAAAAAAGAAAAAGACATTATACTGAGTGAGGTCTGGCCATCTATTATTATCAAACAAATGACAATAAGTATTTCAAATCCAAAAACATACTATTATATCATTTCTACGGCTATGTCAAGTGTGATGGGTGGTTTCGCCCAAAACACCAGACTTCGAAATACTTGCGCCTGGTGACAAATGGGTTTGTCTACCCGGGCGTGTTTCGAAGCCTGCACAGGTGCACACGCACGCTATCGGGTGATCTGTAATTTGTCAAAATTACCCGCATATTCTATCAATAATGCCAGTCGACTGTGAAATCTCCATTAAAAAACATGGGTTGGTAAGTAATATCCCTTTTTCTAATGCAACCTCAGTTGGCCGCCCCTGATCAGACTTGTTTATGTATCATGGAAGGCAGGTTGTGTTGGTTCATCAAAGAAACACATTCAAGGAAACTGTAAAAGTTATGGACATTTTCTAATCTCTTACTCAATGATTCAGCAGCTTGTCAAATCTATATCAGACGATTAAACGAGTGTGTCGTTTAAAAAGGAGATCTTGGTCAAAATGACCCAATTCTCGACTGCCAACTATCGGCATTCCATAAGTCAGGCGGGAGACTAACTCTCATAAGAATTTAACGAGTGTGTCGTGTAAAAAGGAGATCTTGGTCAAACTGACAAACTGACCCAATTCTCAACTGCCCACCATCGGCATTCCATAAGGCAGCCGGGAGACTAACTCTCATAAAAATTATAATGCCCTCAGCGGGATTTTAACCTGCTAGGAGAGGGGCTGTGAATCGGCGTGTTCAACTTGATCGTTTCATGTTTCGTAGGAGTGACCTTTGGCAAGTCTTTTCAGAGCCTTAGTCTAATAGTGGTAGATCCAAGAAAACCGTTATATAACTGAAAAATCGTTGATGCGGTGGTAAACACTATACAAACAAACAAATGGATGCAGTGCCGATTAGACTATTGAAGGTCTTATTTGTGCTTATTGAAATTTTCGAAAAATAGTATACCTTTGGCATAGGTAAGAAGCCGTCGTAAAAACTATTAATCATATCTTGAAATAACAAAAACTATCAGGACATCCCCTTTAAGAAAAAGCATATCAGCGAGAAAGAAATATATGCCAAATGACGATTAAATAAATCTATTTCAAAAAAGTGAAACACCGCGACGGACATTCGATATAGCAATTCGAAACGGTTTGTAAAATGAATACATATTTTGAATGCAGTATCTAACTCCTAAAATGACTTCTAACGTCGGTAGATATGCGATACGGGTGTGCAGAGTTGGGTTGACATGGAAAGGTGACATTTCGTTACATAAGATTATTTTGACAAACGACCGTGTCTCGTGTATAAAATGCGTTAACGAAGGACACAAGAAAAGCACTCGATATCAAATTTAAGCAAAGTTTTTCGACAAGAAAATAAAACAACTGGATTTTCCAGTTGATATAGAAATGCGTTAACGAAGGCCACAAGAAAAGCATTCATAATTAAATTAAAGTGTTCCCTTTTCTGCTAACTGGATTTTCCAGTAGGAATCCAATCCCGATTGCCAAGAGTACAATGGATAAAAAGTACCAATCGGAACTACTCGGGTATTTCCGTGAGCTGTGAAATACACCTCGGATAAAAGTGTAGGGTTACAATTTTTCGGGTAAATCGGCATCCGCCAATGGACACCTTTTCTAAGCGTGCATGTTAAGTAGTTCAATGTGTATGGAAGGGTTGGGCATCCTTTTAAGTAATCTTTTTATCAGTAACCCATACCAAATGGCAAAATTGTTGTTGTGACATGTTAAGTTGTTTCCTCAATCAAATTTAAAGACTTTTTAGATTTCACATTTAAGATCTATTTATAAACACGAAAGTAAAGTGACGTCATTCCGCTGGGAACCAATATGGCGTCATCCCTATTATTTCAGAGGTGTTTTCATTTGATAAACCCGATGTGTTCAGATTGAAAAAGTACTTATCATATTGAACCTGACCCGGTTATCAAACAGGCGACCTTCCGTTCACAATGTAAACTTTCCACCGCTTTTTCACCGAGAGAAAATACAGATAATTTGTCTTGCCCTACGAATATGTATGGTAAAATAATTTGCCACTTCTGGGAATCGAACTCGGTGTGTATCCTATCTTATTCAATGTCATTGATGAACGTCTACCTGCAAATGTGCGTTAAAATTTGACTTTTATCTGATGCAAATGGTTAAAACTCGAAGGGTACTAGTTAACAGGTGATAGGAAACTTTGGCATTAAAGGTTTATTTCTTTGAATATGTCTAGCAGTTGAAGTTTGTGGTGTACGGGGGAATAGTCATTGGAAGTAAAATTACTTACATGTACAGTGGAGCCTCGTTTATCCGGACCCCGATTATCCGGATGTCTCGCAATCCGAACGAAATTGTAAGGAAACGGAATGATTAGACCAGTTTGTTGCAGACGACCTTTGAAAACATTGTGGGTAAAGGAGAAATTGCTCGTGACGAGCAATTTCTCCTTTTCCCACAATGTTTTCTGCCATATTAGAAGATTATTTTTGAACTTCACCACGTTTTGAAATGTCGTCTGCAAACTCTTTCAATTTGGGACGGTCGACAATTTGGGTTTTGTTAAAGGGTTATAAGTATACACATGCATACAGATCGTGTATGTCTTAATGTGTATAAGAACATGATCTGCTTCATTAGTCCGGATCATTCGGTTTCCAGACATTTTGTTGGGAACGGACTTGTTCCGATTGACGAGACATCACTGTATACAATATAACACAATACAAAAACGGTATTCTTTCAACGGCATTTTACGCTGACTCACCAGATGGCTCATGTGTGAAAAGACGCCTTTTACTGCAAAAAGGTGTGTATTTATTTAACCTATATAAAGTACTGTTGACCTTTGGAGATGCAACATGTATGCCAATAGTTTACCTTCTTTCAGTATCGTTAAAGAGCATATTAAAGCAACATGTGCGTCAAAATGTAACCTACAGTCAACGCAATTGAAAAACGCAAACATCGAAAAGATTGCCTCGACGTTACATTTCCCCAGTGCAATAGATGCAAATGTACGTGCAAAAGTTTTGTATGAATGTAACTATTTATTCGATGGAATAAACGAGCGCTTTATTACAAATTAAAAAATGTGGTTTCATAACTTCATATTTATTCTATGCATCGTGAAATACCGGGCGTTTATATGTAATACAGTGATTTCTCGTTAATTCGAACACGTCCGTTCCCAACAAAATGTCTGGATGACCTAATCATCCGGACGAATGAAGCAGAGCATGTTCTTATACACATTAAGACATAAACAGTTTGTATGCACGTGTATACTTACAACCCTTTAGCAAACGCCAAATTGTCGACCGTCCCAAATTGAAAGAGTTTGCAGACAACATTTAAAAACGTGATGAAATTCAAAAATAATCTTCTGATATAGCAGAAAACATTGTGAGAAAAGGAAATTTGCTCGTCACGAGCAATTTCTCCTTTACCCACAATGTTTTCAAAGGTCTTCTGCAACAAACTGGTCAAATCATTCCGTTCCCTTACAATTTTGTTCGGATTGCGAGACATCCGGATAATCGGGGTCCGGATAAACGAGGCTTCACTGTAGTTAGTCAATGATATTGAAGAACGGTTAAGTATAACATCTATATAGTGTCATTTTGTAAGCAAAAACAGTTCGTTTAGATGCGTCGTTTAAGTGCGAAAGGTTAAGATGTTCATAGGCGTAGGAGCGTTTTCAACATTGGGGGGGCCAACTTCAGATGAGGACCGGTCTAAGAATAAATGTTCCTAAACTTTCTCATGACTAATCATGCGTCTACAAATTCAATATCATTGAATGAATTAAAAGAAAGCGTATGAAATTGTGTATCTTGGTTAAGACAAAATAACTAAAAGAAAAAGAAAATAGGCTAGGCCAAGACTCGATCTCACGCGGAGAGCATAATGTACTGGAAGAGTGACAGCCACCATGCTGTCACACCCACGAATTCGTCTACAATTCCGAACAAAAAATGACTATATTTAAATACAATATAGAGTCTGACTGCTTAGAGTATGTTTGGCATCACTGGTTTCGTTAATCGAAACTACTTTCCGTAAGCTGAGATTTCATTGGATAAACCCGATGTATTCAGATTGCCATTTGCGATGATGACGTCAAAATATTTGGTTATTGTTCGTAACAAAAGGCGAATTGGTATTAAATAAAGCACACAATACACTATTATATTAATTTTGCTGTTAAATTCCATTTCTTTCATTTTTTCTTTTCAAAAATCTTCATCTTTCATTGTGAATATTGGGGGGGCCAAAGTATACTCTGGCCCCCCCAGTCTGGATATTGGGGGGGGGGCCCCCCCTGGCCCCCCGGCTCCTACGCCTATGATGTTAAGAAATATTGTTGAACAGCTGCTGTGTGTACTCTAAGCGTCCATTATTAAAGTACATAGCGTGTTTTGAAAAACAATGTGTCTATGTGTGTGGTTGATTGAATTGGGTTACTAGGACATGCCCTTAGATATGTACGTCATCAATTGTATTACTAACAATGCCATACCCAGCTGCACGATTGGGAATGACAATGGCCTATTTTCCCATTTCAATTAGGAAGATTATCTTTAAAGGTTATGCCGACGGCAAATGTTCAGCCCATAAACGCATAAAGTACAGCATTTTGCGTACAGTTTCAGAAAATGTATAATGTCTTTATATTATCTAAAAGTGACAATATAGAATGTTCTTTGTAAGGTACTGTCTGTGTATGGTCCGCCGACCGCAACGTACAATAGACGGGGGAATAGACGGGCTTCCATGTAGCTGAAATTAAAAAAAAAACCTATGATTGACTGCAATATTCAAAAGAACGACTCCAAAAGTCCTCCTTTTTATTCACTGAAAACATTGCGACAAAGGAATAAATAGCTTCTAATGATTTATTTATCCATTCATAACTATGGTATCTTTCCATCCAATATCAATATAGAAATGTATTTTCATGCCGTCGCACATTACTTTCGATTTTAACAAGTTTGGAATTCCCCTACGAAATAATTGGTACAATATAAAAATCCATCGATCCAACAAGCGGAACACGGGACACAACGAATGTGATTCCATATGATCACTTTACTTAGCTTTTACATCTTTATATGCATTTGACATGGCCAAACGCATAACCAATTAAGAACAAATGACACCATTACTGTAAATAAGGATTGTGTGTTTTACATTTTTCATATGGGTTTTACATCGCGTCAACATTATTTCAGTTACGTTGCGATACCAGACTCTTATACTCAACTGCCAATAAGGGCTGGTCAAGCCGGGTAGAACCATGGGTACTGTGAAATTGGGAAGAATTTATACACCGTTTTCGTTATTTTGAATGACCAAACACATCCATGGCGCTCACAGGAAACGTGTTATAAGCCGAGACGCACAGCACAAACTTTGTAACACTACACTGTAATACATGGCATATTCCTCAAATCACTGAATTACCCAAATAGTTACGATTGTGTCCACTGGACCAGGGGAGGAGATATTGTTGGGGTGTTGAATTTGGGTCATGAAACGATTCCTTCGAAATTCACGCCACTGATACTATCAGTCGGTGATGTCCCGTCGGAATAAAATGCTTACCAAATAAGGAGATGGACATTTTAACGAGATGGACATGTTAACGAGATGAAAATTTATTCAAGATCACCAGACCATATACGGTAATGATCGAGTAATATTTTGCAATCCTTTGTATGATCGCAGAAGATATAAGCTGATAGTGATTTGATAAAGGATGTGTCAAAAGGTTCCAGTAACTTTTTGAGATTTAGATTTATATTAGCATGTATTTCATTCCACCAAGTCCCATTCTATTTATGCATTGGAGTGCATTTTTCTTTAAAAAAAAACACAGATCGAACCCGTTTTCCATCATTCAAAGAAGAATGTTTGGAACAAGGGTTATACATTAATTAAGGCATATTGGTAATGAATATTCGATTGATCATAAGAGCATGGGGGAGGGCATAAATCTTATTTTTGAAATTTCCCCGTTTTATGTAACAGTCCATATATACACGTACAAGGTTTTCATTTTGAAGTTTGACAGGTTGTAATCAAATACGCACACGCGTTTGTCAGCATATTCAGAATTAAAGCACGCATGCACCAAGAAATTCAATATTTTTAGGGAACAGAGATTTTATGCAACAGTGGCAAATTCGAGCGCATTATATTACGAAATACTTTCTAAAGTGTTTGAAGTTAGCGCTTTGATGAATCGGAAAATAATTCCAAGATCAACAATTTCAAACACGAGCAAAGAATGTTTTTTTTAATTGCCAACTGGCAATCAAACCTTAGTGAAGTTATTGAAGTTCTAAGGTTGCATTATTGCTTAAACGGCAAAAGAAACGGTTTCGCCTCAGTCTATTTCATTTGTTATAGATATATTTTGTAACAAACTCTATGAATCCATTTTGCTTGCAAAGTAACAAACATTGCGACAGGTTCAATTTACTTTTAGCCAATACACGGAAGCTTTTTCACGACTTATTCTACGATCATCAACATACAACAAACATCCGAGAGAGGACCTTTAACTAAACAGGATGCAATCCCCTTCAGCCCCAACACCAAAAATAATGAAAAAAAAAAGAAATAAAAAAAAGAAAGAAAAAATACAACGGTAAGAACAACAACAAATAACGCACGGCTTAAGATAATTGTTTTCTATCAAATGCCTATCAATTAAATGCTACCGACCCATCTTTCAATTTGGCATGACGAAAATGCTGTCATTGGTTAAGCGTTAATGAATAATGACAGGTGGTCCGGACAGTTATAGCGCTATAAGTAGTTAATGGGGGTGTAGAAACATACATCAATATTCATAATTAGCCTGTCAATCAAAAACAGGAAACAGAAATGTAAACCGACAATTGACAGTGTTCGAACGTTGGTTAGACACTCGGTAAGGTAGGCCGTGGATCGACCTCTTTGGTAAATAAAGCTTTATATACAACACATTGAATATCTAATTCCGTTTGCGTATAGTCCTCAGTGATATCTTTCTGAATTAAATCAATAGGCTTTTTTTACCAAAACTTAAAAATCAGTGGGTTTTTATATAGGAAAATGATTAAGATGAATGAAAGTAATGAGTTTTGGGGAATTTGATGAGATTTTTTGCGACAAAATTTATCACTGAGTCCTCATGGTGTTTTCTATGTTAATGATAGATAATCATCAACAGATTCATTGGTGCAGTAGTAGAGCGTCGGCCTCTTGTACCTAGGGTTCCGGGCTCGATCCCCGTTAAGCGAGGGGAGAATTGTCGGGACTTACCCTAAATCGTCGCCTGTACTGGCTTAGTCTCCAGGAGGCAATCAAACTTCCGTCACAATTGATGTAAAATAGACAAACTAAAATTTACAAATTCTGCTCGAAAAAAACCCAAAAAAACCCCAGCCTTATTGAGTCTAACAAACCAGCACATAGTTTAACGTTACATCGTATTATATTGTACCAAAGTGTTATACACTACAACACAATACAATACAACGCAGTACATTTCAATTCAATATGTCTGAAGTGACTTGCCGAAGGTCACCCCCACGGATCTTCTCGAACCTGGGACCTCTGAGATCTAAATTCTGCACTTCTGACTATTGGGCCACGCCAGACACCTGCCAATGAATGGCATCACAACACAATACAACGAACAGCAATATACCACACTTTGATGCACCGCATTGAAAAGCATTTTATTCAACATAAGTAAACGTATACTATGTTTACTATTATTGTAGCATATGAAACAGGAAAAGTCATTATCAATGAACTCACAATAAATTTCATTCAACCAAATGGTCTTAAAGTATTTTTATTATTAGCGAAATGACATTTATTGACACCAGTTTTGTTCTTGCAGCGTTCCCTTTTTCTGATGATTCTACTTAACATTATTATGCAAGCACGTTTTTGAACTTGAAATCACACATCCCGTCATATGAGGGTTCAATGCCCTAAATAGATCGATCTGGATTATCGGGAGGAGGAAGTCACCTCAAAGTAATCTCCCTTTGTTACGCTGCATCGATCACTGCTATCACAAGACTTTCATCGAGATTTGGATGAAATATAGATGATGCTTCTTTTCTTTCTTTCAAGTTTTTACCCGATATAGAAGTTAATTCAGTTTAGAAAAAATAATCTCTTCTTGTGTTGATTTCTGACCACCAAAATTGAAAAACATTTCGTTTTCTTTACAAATAAAGCACACACGAATGGTTTGTTTTGTGTGTCTTTAAGCACCATCTGCGTTTCCAAGCAGATGGCCATATGCCATTTGTGGTGACAGAGATCAATTCCATAAAGGGGGGTTACTGTGAGAAGTTTGATGGTTAGACAGTGCGCTTTATTACGGAAAACAAGTATTCTGCCGTGCATGACTGATGAATTGTTACTTGCGGCCTAGTCGAGATTACCTGCCCCTTAACATAACATTGGGTCAAACACGCAATACGAACGAAGTTTCCCTTGGTTATATTAAACACAATGCAAATTAAGGCATTTTGGGAATAAAGAAAGCAGATTTGAACAAAACATAAGTCCAAATGTCTCTTCAATCTTGAACAATTTCGGGTAAATGAAGCTATCGATTGAAACCTGATATCCTTACTAGATTTGGCGTCTTTTACTCAGAATAGTACACACTTTTGCTATACTGTATAGTTCGATATTTGTGTTCAATGGGGGTTGCCATTATTGGCGGTTGCCTGACGTACTAATTCATTACAGTATGAAGGGAACCAGACTACATGCATCCCCCCATCAAAAATACTACAAAGATCGCACAACAGTTGCAATGCAAACAGAAAGTAAGTAAACATAATTTCTTCTACGTTATGCATTTAAATCCACTTGTTTGTACAATACAACACGAGCTATTCATGCCTAAATATTGGGAGGATATAGGAAACATAAAAGTAAGGCGTTGTAGATTTTTCTTTTATCATAATGAATAAGTGTTCCAGTATGATTGATGCAGCGTAGGTGTTGCTTAATTGACGTTGATGACATCATGTTGTATATGTAGGTTGCTTCCTAACACTTTGCCTAACACCAAGAATTTCAATATAAAATGACCACTGCAGAAGACGAACATCGAAAGCACTGTGACTAGAGCATAATTTCATATGTACATTACCGAGATTTCGAATATTGTAAATTAACCAAGCACTTTTGTTTGTTTCATTTATTTTCCATATCACTCTGATTAAGCTTTATTTGATGATTTCTACCTGACGTTTCACTCCAAGGAGGGAACAGGATATGTTTCCCAACATTACGATGCTAATTCGACCTCATTGAATTATCTATTATAATAAGAAGTGCCACGCACAAAGCTCCCCCATGTCAAAACCAAAAGTAAGTTTTTCCTTCGTCTCGGATTTAACTTTAAATGAAATGGAAAGATATGTCGATCGTATATGCAGTCAAACTTGTGTTAAGAGGCCAGCCTATGGGACAGAGTAAATTGGCTCTTTGAGACAGGTTGGCTGCTTAACACAAATTGATGTGTACTATAAATCTAACAATGGGACTTTCTGTAGTTGTTGTTTAAGGCAGGTTGGCTACTTAAAAGGGTGGTTGCTTAACACAAGCTAGACTGTATACACGTTTAATTGTAGAACTTCAAAAAGTGGAAAAAAGTCCTCGGCGAATGATTCTTTCCTTTTTTTACAACAACACCGTTCGCTTAACAAAGTCTCAAGGAACCCAAGAGAACCACACAATGTGTTCTGTAAAAGGTTGAAATACTTCCGTGAAGACTCGTCTAAAATCAGTGTGCATAAAGTACGAAGAGGTGATCCAAGCCGTAAACTATCTTAACCCTTATTGTGCTGGAACCGACTTCATAATTATGCAGACAAATTAGATCCAGGCCAGCCGCCAAGTAAATTGGCGGCCGGCCTGTGATCTTACCTCTTTGCTACTATGCGTATCTTTCCTCAACAAAATTAAGCAGATATTAAAGGTTTTGGAAAACAGACGACACACACATCTGCTTTTATAAAGATTATCCAGCATTATAAGGGTTAACTAAAGCTCTCTTGCTTGAAATGACCATCATCCCCGCAGTGCAAAATGAGTCGTATACGATTCTTACGAGGCTGATCAGGAAAGTGGAATGGTGCTAAGCGTTGACGGTTTGAAAACTCTATTGACGCACGTCTAATTAGAAACAATTTGATTGGTAATAAAAACGCCAACACACTGTCATCGGTTTTCGCTTATACATATTCATCGGGATTCGATAACTCATTACTTCATATAGAATCAGTTGAACAGTTCATATCGAGAAGTTTCGCAAACGACGGAAAAGGGCATTCGTGGTTAAGAATTCCGCCAAAATTTTGCTCATAAGGGATTAGGGGCAGGTTCTTTTTATGAGCATCAACACTGGCGCACTAGTAAATTGATTTTTTCCATTGCACCTGTGTGCGACACACAGCTGGTACGGTACTATCTAAGGTATTCTGACGTAATATCATCATACGACAACGGAATAAAGAGGTTCGCTTACAACTTCCATCTTTGACACAAAGCTGTATTGCCAGTGCTTATTGTTAATGTTAAATGTCATCTCTCAAACAAGTCAGATTGTATCCGAACAGTGAAAACACTTCCTTATCTTGCTTCTAATTTTGTCTTTTGCAATCTCGTTCAATTTAATAATGAAAGGCCATTTGCAGTATGGATAACAGTTATAAACGTTCATCATGCAAAGATTGATGCCTTTCGAGGACATGTTTTAATAATAAAGCCTTTCGAGTAACGGCGACCTTTAGTATGTACAAGAAGTAAACAATCGGAAACATGGACGTATAAAGCAAAATGTCCTCTCGCCTATAAGTCATATTATAATCAAACAGCTGATTAACGTATTTATGTGCCTTATTTTCAGTTTTATCACCAGAAATTTCGATTATTTCAGTAATAAGGAGACTGTTTAGTTAATAATTATGAAAAGTTTTCGCAAATATTTTATACTTTATTCTTATGAATGTTTGGAATTAAACGCCGTATCAATTGGCAATCTGTTCCAAATTAGTGCGAGCAAAGAGTCACGTTTAGTTAATTATAATAGAAATCAGAGATATTAACGTATAAAGATCACCCTCATTTCGCCGTTTTAATTGTACCTTTAGAGGCAATTTACTAGCCCTTCCCAAAACTCAACTGTATAATGCAGAAGCTTAATAAAAGAGGACAAACTAAGACGTGTTACTAATGAGAACTGGTAAGTTTTCATGTCTATAAGGAATAGTTTATAGATTATGCTTGACAGCATTCATCGTAATGTTTAAGTCTCGATTTAAAATGCACTTTATTCCATTCCAGGTTTATCGTTTGGTAAAGCTTTTAAAGAAAGTCGACGGTATCGATGCGAATAAATCGATTATCATTTTCCCAAATAGAATTTATTGTAGTCTACCTGAGGGGTGCAATCCAAGTGCATGTTTATTATCATTAACAGAAATACAATAAGCAAAATTACTTGCCGATTTGTAAAGAGTTAACAAGAAGACCGAAAATACTAAAATAAAGGACAAAAACTATCGAGATGCAAGACCCAAACTATCGAAATGCAAGACCAAAACTATCGAAATGCAAGACCAAACACCATCAAAATGAAAGACCCAAACTATCGAGATGCAAGACCCAAACTATCGAAATGCAAGACCAAAACTATCGAAATGCAAGACCAAACACCATCAAAATGAAAGACCCAAACTATCGAAATGCAAGATTCAAACTATCGAAATGCAAGACCAAAACTATGGAAATGCAAGACCCAAACTATCGAAATGCAAGACCCAAACAATCTGAATTGAAGACCAAAACTATCGAAATGCAAAACCCAAACGATCGAAATGGAAGACCAAACACTATCGAATACAATTACCAACTTCATGGGAATCGCCGTGCAAGGATATTGGTGGATTTGCGTTTTTATTAACGCGTAAACATTTCTAAAGATAGCCCCGGAACCTGTCAAACGTCAACGTTGTCACGTCAAACGGAGACGACGTCTGTGAGAAAAATCACATGGTGTTCGAATAGACATCGTTAACATGTAAGTGGTCGCGACAGGTTCCAAAATAGCGTATCTTTTTAAGCCTATATTTTGTTGACATGAGGTTTTACATCGCGTCAACATTATTTTAGTTATCTTGCGATGCCCGACGCTTAATCATGTGTGAATTCCCAAACTTATATTTATATATGGGTTTTACATCACATCAACATTATTTCAGTTATGTAGCGATGCCCGACTATTAATGATGGAGGAAGACCCCATACTCAACTGCCCATAAGGGCTGCTCAAGGCGGGTAGAACCATCGGCATTCCGTAAGTCAGGCGGGAGACTGCCTCTCATGAAAATTCATATCCCTCTCAGGATTTGAACGCGGAGAGGGGCCATGTGATTTCAAGTTCTGTATTCTAACCACTAGGCCACGGAGGCCCCTGAATTCCCAAACTTAACTACCCATAAGGCATGGTCAAGCCAATGAGAACCATCGGTACTTTGTAAGTCAGGGGACTGCCATTCATGAAAATCCAAATTCCATCACTGGGATTTGAATTCACGCGGAGAAGGTCCATGTGATGTCGAGTTCTGGGTACCGTTTTACTAAACAACTTAAGGAAAATATTTGCGTAAGTCAAAACTGATAAACATGGATAGTATCTTCAATGAAAGTACAATATTGCAATGTGACACGTCTCGGAGAGACGATTCCAATGATGTGTCACTTTGTAATATTGCTTCGCCCAATACTGGTATAAGAGGAATTGTTGATTTAGACTTAAGCAAATCTTAAGCGTAAACTGCTTAGTAAAACGGTACCCTGTACTCTAACCACTAGGCCATGGTTCCCCTCCACGTATCTGTTTTAAAATGCCTGTATAAAAGATTGTGCTCTGAAGGCAAACACGGTAAAATTGTGATTCAATCAATCTTCGTCATTGATAAAATACCACTTTAATTCATGTATGTAAAAATGCTGAATACTTTTATTTCCATCTTAAGAAACGTGAAACGAGCTTCCATACCCGTCAGTGCTTTGATGGTAAACTCATATTGTTCGATGATATCGCATACATATGAACTGTCGAATGTTTGTGAGGGCCATGTGATGATTGTACAGTCTAACTTGTGTTAAACAACCACCCTTCTAAGCAGCCAACCTGTCTTAAACAATCACTACAGAAAGTCCCATTGTTAGATTACATCAGTAGTGTACATCAATTTGTGTTAAGCAGCCAACCTGACTTAAACAGCCAATTTTCTTAGTTCCACAGCCTGGCCTCTTAGATCAAGTTTGACAGCATCTAAAAGTACCAGCGCTTACCGACTGGTAGTCCCATTCAAGATCATCACTTCTAAAAAATAAACCGTTTGATTTGTATTACATACCTGCAATATCTCCCCACAGTACAATTATGAAAAGGATGATAAGTATTGTTCTAGTTTTATGAGTAACTAGATTTTTGAGGTCAGCTAATCCGTAGAATACAGTTTTATTAAAAAAAAATCAAATCGCCAATCCTTGAGAACGTTCTTCGTTGACAATACGGTGTTAAATTGAATTTACTGATGCCTACGATGATGTATAAGTATCAATTCCTCTCGTATGGGGTCTTGTAACACTAATTAGTTCTTAGCGACAGCAGACGCTAATTGACCCTTATAGTGCTGGAACCGTCTTCATGCTTATGCAAACAGGTTAGATCTAAGCCAGCCGCCAATTGAATTTACGGCTGATCTGTAATATAATCTGTTTGCTACTCAGAGAATCTTTCCTCATCGAAATTAACAATTATTCAAGGTTTTGGAAAATAGACGAGAAAAGGGACAACAGTGCACTGCTACATTGCATTTACCATGCGTACAGTATTTCATAGTATCATTTTCTCTCCCAGGCCTTTTTTCCTTGAATTGGTTAGAGGGTCAAGCCTGTCGAATTTTGAAAATTTTATCGCTGAAATTGCTGAATAAGGAAGTCAAAAAGCTGAAACGGCTTTTGGAAAACTGCATGATTTTAAAGAGATCTACCAATTTGGAAGGTACCTTTTATGGGCCCGTAATATAAAGCAAAAAGCCTCGTCTCCTGTGGGGTCTTGTAACACCAATAAATTCTAAGCGACAGCAGACGATGATGAAAATGTATTCATCATGCCACCGTAAACATGTTATTTTGAATATGAACTAGAACATGACGATGTTCATCGACAACGCAAATATCTCTACAATAATAAATATCATTGTTTTTAAGGCGTCAATGGGGTCATAAATGTCTACAGAATAATTTACAATTCATGTCTCATCGGGACAAGATTTGTTTATATGGGATTTAATGCCGTGTCTGTAATGTTCTGGTTATATTACGACATTCCTGAATTTAACATTACTAGGCCAAGGGTATATTGTGACTTGTCATAAGACACTCCTACGAAACCAGATGTGTCGGTGGGGCTCGAACACGGGACACCCAAGTTTGTAAATATCTACAGAAAAGTTCACAATTCATGTCCCGTCGATACTGTTGATATGTTTGTTGATATGCGGTTAAACGTCGTATGACCAATTGTTTGTTATATATAAACATTCCTGAATTTAACAGTACTAGGCTAACGCTATGAAGTGTCATGCCAAGGACACTCCGACGAGACCAGAGGTGACGGTTGGTCCCGTACCCAGGGCCCTGAGTTTTAAGTCCGCGACTTGAACCACTGGGTATCACCGGGCTGTGTTTGACGCCGTAGTAACCAATTTCTAGATGTATTTTCATCTTCCTGAATTTAACAGTACTAGACAACGGCTCAATAACGTAAAACGGACGGGAGGGGGCGTTGAACCGGAGTCCCAAAGTTCTGAGACCATAACCTTAACCCCGGGGCCGCACATGACTCTTCATTTAGTCATGAAAATTTATTGGACAAGAATGCAATGAAAGTACTCACCTTGCAAGATTCGGTCGGGCCAGGTCATCACTTTTGAGTACGTTTAGAGGCCATGCTTATTCAATGTAGGTTGAAAAAGAAGCGAGAGCTGCCGATTGGTTTGACGCTTCGTTGTGATATGACCTGCAAAAGACGCGAAACCTGAAAATAATGTAGTTAATATTGTGTGAAATAAGGCTGACTAAACCTGGACACTGATTTACAAACGTAAATCTAGTACGATTCGTACTAGAACACTTTTGTAAGGTAAACGATAATAATTCGTAACCAATCAGAATAGGCGAGCTGCCACGTTAGCCTATGAGATGACATGATAACGATGACGTCACTTGCTCATCCATAGTATCCGGTCGGCACCACGAGGAGGTGTGACGAGCTCTTGCTGATCCGTGAAACAGCCATTTTACCGACCACAGAGGTTCATTGACATTGGATAAGGTGATGGATTGCTCGCTCTGCATTTCGAGCACGGATATTGTAATCTTCTTACGAGATTTTAAGTGGTTAAAATGTTATATGAATGTTGATGGCATTTTAAAAGAGTAAGTGAAATGTTTCCTCCGATTAAAAATGGTTGGAAACCATGGTCACAAGAGCTGAAATAGCTCATAGAGAGCCAATGTCTTTTTGCCAGAGTTGTTAAATAGATCGTTAACCACGGTCAATTGTTTGTAAAAAAGGCGGCGGAAGAATGATTGCGATACATAATTTTTCCTTTTTTACACCATTGTCTCCAAAACTACAAACCATGTTCTACAGTATGTGTACATGTGAGCGTGCATGGATGCTCATCCCTTATCAATTCAATGAACCTCTGTTCCACCTCGTTTCCAGTACGTAAAAAATCTAGCCGAATCACAAATCCGACACCTTTCTAACCCTGTAATTGTATAGATGCATGTTTCAACAACCATTGTGTAGAATTCAAGTTTCTTCAGTAGGGTCGTCAAAAGACGCATGTATACATGTTTGATAATGGGTACATATGGAGTCGAATACGATTAACGTCTAGATTAAGCATAAAATCTAACTTGTACTAGAAACGACCTTAACAACGACCTTAACTAATAACATGATACTAAAGTAAACTTTCACTGGATAGGTCTTCACAAATACCTGTAAAAGATACAAAATTCTTGCGAAAGTATATAGTTCAGAAAAGCATGGAAATTTTGGTTTATATTGCGTTTAGCAACAATTTTTAATTAATATAACTTTTTTTCTAGATCAACCAGTACGAAGCTAGGGCTCTAGGGTGACTTGCCATAGGTCACTTCCATGACAATTTGAAAAAAAAAGCTCTTTAAAATTCATAACATAATTTACTTTCAAAAAGTCGATGTATTCAGAGTATCATCATAGATGATTTAAAGGCACATCAAAGGAGAGGAGTAAAAATACATTACTGAAAAAATATATGGAGTTCTTTTATTATGTTCATAAGAGTCATGAGAATTAGTTTAGGAATGCATTGAGACCCTATTAAATAGACTCATTTAAAATAAAAAATATGTTTATCTGTCTACCACAGTATAGAAAATCTAGCATTAGTCAATCAAGTTTATATGTATTTGCCTCGAGTTAATCCCTTTAAAGGGAATATGGTGACTTCTTCAAAACAAACAATACAATTAAGTATTGTAGATAAAAGTTTAAATGGTTTTAATTGTGTTCATGTAGTAAAGTTTTCATAATAGTGCGCAATTCTAAAAGACACACTGGACACTATGGCAAACAGATAAACGTCAGAAGAACAAAACACATTGGCCCAGCTCCAAATATCCCATGACCCGTTCATGACTAAATTGAGAAATTAACCCGACATTATCGAATTTGGCAGGAACAACTGCGATTGGTAGACGTTGTGAATGATGTCGGCGAGACCGAGAATATCTTGCATGAAAGACGATTCAACAGGAACACTTTTTATGCATCGCGCCTAACTTTCTAGGTAGATATCTTAAATAATAGGCCAATGAGGACTCCATTAATGAAAGGCAATATCCATGATGAACCGTCTTATCGTAACACACAAGAAATTGACTCGAAACATTACTAATAACTTCATCTTAAAGACTGAGAATAGGAAACGAGTTCATTGCAATGGCCGCCTTCCATTAATGGTCATTGCTTACAACATACACATTCCTTGCCAATGACAGTCCTTGTCGGACGAATTAAGTACGTAACGGAATATTTGAGGGAACGGTGATATACTGGGGATAGTAGGAGCAGATAGCAGAAATATGAGCAAATACTCAGATAAACATAGATAAACTGGAAATATGTAGCTCACCAAACGGGTTTATTTTGTAAAAAACGATCTAAACTTAGAGTAAGAGTTGATATGCTAAGAGACCATCGTCACGTGGGTCTTCAAAAACGTTTAACGCGCATGTGCCTGGACGTATTGAATGTATTGAATTCTGCTCTAATTGATAAGGAAAATGAAATATCCACACTTTCTATGCACACAGAAACACGGTTTCGCCGCCATATTGGCCTACGTTGGTATTGCGAGTAAACGAATAGTCACGTGACCAACGCCCACTGTAATCGAAATGATTATGGTTGGTTATACGAAAGGTATCTTCTATAATAGCCTTAAATTTACGAAACAAAATCGCCAGTCATAACGTTTGGTCATTTAACCATCACAATACAGATTTATTTCCTTATCTTTCAATAATAGAACATTATACATGTTGCATTTATTCTTGTACCGTGCAAAGACCAAATATTAATTAATGTATGGGGGTATCTATTGGAACGGCGTAGAAACCACTGCTGGTTTTTTAAACACGACGGGTTGCACATCTTGGGTCGCATTACTACTATTTAGTCCAAAAGAGACGATAAGTTTCTAAAATCATTCACCGAATCTGAGTTTACCACACAGTCTCTTAGTTTGATTCACTCAAAACTTGCTCTGACAAAGAAATAATTTATTGACTCGCATGTGGGTTTAACTGTATTTGCTTAAAAAGGATCCTGTAGGCAGATTTATATTTTACGAAACCCTAACAAAACTCAATCTATTTTCAATTTCCTTATTTTTCTCGGTTCGTCTTAATATCAAACAAGTACATGCATCTACCAGCCCTTAGGACAGTCCTCGACTATTCTGAATCTTGATTTGAAACCTGACAGAGTCCCTTCATCCAAGCACTAATCTGGTTTGTGTACAAGCATCACACTATTAGTGTGTTTTTTTTTATAGCAATGACATGTACACTAAGTTCACTAGTAACTTTCTGCTATCGTTAATTCAATGTTAGAGCTTCTGACAAACGTATTACCCACACAAGCTTCTGATATTTTTTAGATTAGATTATTTAGAGCCGTATGACATAGTATAGGCAAATATTGAATTACAATTTACATGTTGAGTAGGCAGCTCGTTTAGTCCAGCTGATTAAAAAATAAGGCGACCGAGGTCTTTCAGAATGTTCAAATACACACTTCCAATCGAATTGATACCTCGATGAGATACTTTTTCAGTTTGCACAACTGGTTGTCATCTGAAATAGCCTTTATATTGAAGACTATAAAAAATTATATGTGCAAGGAGCAACAATTGACAAATCCGTAAAATGTCACCACCTTTAACTCATTCCTTCTTTCTGGATTTTTTGGGCAGGTCTGAATTGACAGTAACCTCAGGCAATAACAAAAGAGTATGAAAATCTTAATTATTTGTGGCATTTGTTAGAAACCTTTATGAGCAATTTCTCCTTTTGCCAAAGTAATTTTTAAAGCCACTATGTATCATGGAGTTATGGGTAAAATGAACTACACATATATCAATCCTTTATTGTATTCACATGCAATAATGAAATGGTGCTACTCCTAAACGTTTGGAGAAAAAAAGCCATAGTGTGTGTACTTCCAAGGTTCAATATCATTCATAAAACTTATTATTCAAACTCGCCGTTTGACATGAATGTTATATTCCTTCAATTATGGGTGAAAATTGTGCACTATTTTGGCATTGGAGTGATCATTTTACCCGTTCGTCTAAAGGGATTTTGTGACTAATCTTGGGATAGTGTGACTCATCTAAATATCAATGTAATAGCAGTTAGTTGAAGAGCAGATAATATTCAAGAAACTATTTTCCCTCTGATTTAAGTTATACACCATTGCAACAAATGGGGCAATACCTCGTTTTGTCGCAGGTTTTTGGAGTAATTTGTTAGGTGCGGTAAAGTGAAGCATACTCGTGCAATGGATGAAGTTTTCAGTTTTACAGGCGGTGGAATCAGATGTTCATGATCTTATGTCCGAAAAAGATGGCCGCGCCACAGGTACATTTGCTTTTTTCACCTACTTTAACCAATAATAGCCACATTGTGTACCCTGCATGAGTTGACCATCAACGTTTTGGTTCTGTTAGTACATGTATATGACTACCCTTGCTTTATAACGGCGTTAAAGTCTAAAACTCGGTAGAGAAAAAACGCAGCAGACGGGCGCAAACGACATAAAAACATCGCCCGTCAACTGCGATTTCTCTGCCGAGTGTTAGACGTAACGCCGTTATATAACATGGGATATCATATACTACCAGAACCGAAAAGTTGATGGTCAACTCGTGCGGGGTACGCAATTTGGCTATCATTGACAAAAGTATGTGTAAAAAAGCAAAAATACCTGTTCTCTCATGGGCGCGGCCATCTTGTCCGGACATTATAGGTCACGTGATTCCCCGCCTGTTTTGGTAATATTTCCACACAAACAAAAGAAATACTTAGTGTTACGCACTTCCAGTACTTTTAACTTGAAACCATCTTAGAGTCAGGTCATCAAAATTCATTTAAAACATCGGCACCGAAAGATGTCTAAACGGGTCGTTGTTTGAGACAGATTATCAAACCGGTTCGACTTACTGCACCTATTACCAAAATTATCGGTGTCTCTAACTTCTAGCGTTCGGACACCTTTCATTGCCGAGATTTCAATGAATTCTGATGACCGGACTCTCAAGAAGGTTTCAAGTTAAAAGTACTGGAAGTGCTTAATAAATTTTATCTGTGCAGAAAGATTACTAAAGGAATCGAATATTTAACCCATTACCAGATTATACCTATAATATCTCACTTTACCGCACCTCTTACAAATGACTACAAAAACCACTGCGGCAAAACGCGGAATTGCTCCATTTGGTATATAATTTAAATCAGAGGGAAGATACTGTTTCTTAAATATAAACTGCTCTTAACTTTAACTGCTGTTGCATTGAAATTAAGACGAGTCACAAAATCCCATACGGGAGAACGGGTTAATTAAAAATATGAAATCACTTATACGAAAAGAGTGCATAATTTCCACCCAAAATTGAAGGAATATAACAGTTGTAATTACATTTTTTTAAACATGTCATTAAAACTGTTATATCCCTTCAATCATGGGTAAAAACTACGAGTTATTTTTGTATTAAAGTGATTACATTATTTTTCCCCATAATTGAAGAAGTATAACAAGTTTTTATAACATATCTAAAAGATATGTTTTATGAATGATGATGAACCTTGGAATAACACACACTAGTTTAAGTATGGCTTTTTAAAAGGATTAATATATGTACAGTTTGTTCAACCCTCAACTCGATGAGACATCATATTGCTATATTGCTATATAGAAGGTGACTTAAATTAGTTTTGCAAAAGTAGAAATTACTCATAAAATTTCTGAAAAATGCCACAAACAATTAAGATTGCCATATTCTATTATAATTATTTTCTGCAATTACGTTCAATTAAGACCTGCCCAATAAAAACAATTAGAATGAATGAGTCAAAGAAGGTTGTGACATTTTTCGAATTTTTTAATTGGTGCTCCTTGCACACAAAACGTCTTTATTTCATAGGCTATTTTAAGATTACAAATGGCAGTGAAAACTGACAAAATATCTAAATGGGGAATAAACCTGATAAACTGTATTGGACGATTCCGAAAGACACAGTTGTCCTAGTATTTGTCAATCAGCAGGACTAAACGAGCTGCATATTCATCATGTTGATTGAATCCTTTATCTATTTGCCTGAACCATGCCACAAGGCTCTAAATAATCTTAAAATCCAGAAGTATGTCATATGTTTGTCATAAGCTGTTCCATTGAAAAGTGACTTTGGTGCAATTGCTATAGGAAAATTCGCCAACAATGTCATGTTTGTAAACAAATCAGGTTGGTGTTTGGATGAAGGGGTGATACGTCGGATTTCAATTAAAAGATTCAGAAAAGTCAATGATTGTCCTAAGGGTTGGTAGATGGCTGTCCTGGTTGAGTTTTGTTAGGGTTTCATAAATTATGAATCTGCTCGCTGGATCCTTTCAAAGCAAATACAGTTAAAGCCAATAGAAATTCTTTCTTAGAGTATGTTTTGAGTGAATCAACCTAAAAGACTGTGTTGTAAACTCAGATTCGGTGAATAGATTAATGAACTAAGTGCATCTTTTTGGACTAAATGCGACCCTAGATGCGCAACCCGCAACTAGACGCTGTAAAATACAGCAGTTGTTTCTGTGACGTTTCAGTACAGATACCCAACCCATGATAAATAATATTAGGTCTTTGCACGATACAAGAAATAATGCAACCTGTACAAGGTTATTTTCATTAAAGCTAAGGAAATGTATCATCATTATAATGGATGAATGATCAAATTTTATGATAGGCGATACCATTTGTTCATTTTTAGGCTTTAATAGAAGACCTCTTGTAGAACCTAATGTACGGAATTCGAAAACAGTAGGCGTTGGTCACATGACTGTTTACTCGCCAATCCTAAATAGGAAATTATGGTGGCGAAACCATGTTTCGGTGTATATTTGAAGTTGAGGAATCCGACATGTGTAGTTTTTTTTTACTTTTAGTTACCACGTGATGAGAGCAAGACGCACAAGAAATAATTCCTCTGTTGATTTATAAACCGGCTTTCCCAAAGAAAAAAAAAACAGACAGGCTCGAATGCTTAAGTCACTTACATAACGAAAACACGGGTTTAAGCAACTTATAAGAAATCGAAAGCGGTGTTTTATTTAGTGGCAAGAATTGTTAATTTCAAATTTTGAACGTTTACTGCACAAAATTAAATATCTGCAAGAGTCTCTTTAAGTCTATCCAAAAATACTTTAGAGTGCAAAGATTAAGGTCATGTGACAAGTGTCGAATCGGAAGCATTTTCAAAGACAAAACATTACGAGATGATGCTATCAATTCCTTTCTAGAAGTTTGCAAACATACATAACACACATAACAAAAAGACAGAACTAGAAGGAATGCGTATGCTGAGCAAAGAAACACAAAATAGATAAAATGTTTTCAATGAAAGAAATGAAACCCATTTCAATCGAAAAGACATATATAGCTTCATTTGGTATATGGATTTCATTTCCTTTTAAAACTAAATACACATAACTTCTTTTCTAACTCATTAAGACAAACAACGGGTCATGGGACTGGGATCTCCTACCTGATGGTCTCCAAATGGTCTGCATGCTGTGTGGTATTAGCTCTCCGGTAGAAGGGCGGAATACATCTGCTCAAACAAAGGACGTGGTTCGATTCATTGTAGAAAAACGACTACCAAGGCTCATAAACAAAGTTATTTTCAGGGAGAAGGGACATGGAGTATGCGAAATTAATTAATTTAAAAGAAAACACTGTTAGCATCGTCACACAGACGCGGTACAATCAAAGCAGACGTTTTGCTCTTTAAAATGCTTCAAAAAGCAGAAATGCAAAAAGAAAAAAAAATAAGATAAATAAAAAGATAAACAAATAGCACATTGAAATTTGTTTAAGGATACATTTCAATGTATCGGAAAACTAATTTGTACTCAAAATATGAAAGCGAACATAATCAAGATGTCTGTGCAACTAATGCTAACAGTGTAGAAAAGAAGCTCTGTGTATCCAAAAGATAAACGTAAAGTTATTAACCAGATCTCCAAGTGCTCGATGTCGTCCTCTTACTTGAATCCATGGAATCTCCGATCCTCCATTTGAATGAATAACACTTTACTTAACACTAACAAGATAGGACAGATAGAGAAGGGATTGGTGGTAGAGATTAAAAAAGGTTCATGAGGGGAAACATTCACTGGTTATGAAATATTGTTCCGTACTGGTAATATAGGTGTACACATGAGTGTGGAAAGGAGATCTTACAACCGCGATATAACTGGATTTTGTTGAAACGGCTTTAAACCTCAATAAAAGGACATGGGGGAAAGCTGAAACAAAAAAGCTGAAACAAGAAGTCAACTGCTGGCATGCTACACTACAGAAACCCTATTTTGCATTGTAGGACATATAACGGGCAGTTTTCTTTTTTCTACAATGTTTTCAATCGCAAAAGATAATTTATCGAATTTCCTCTTTATTGACCACCGCCGTATGACTGAAATACTGTTCAAAACGGTTTTTATCAGAAACAATGCATTTGAAAGGTACTTTGACCACCGTGCTGATTGAAATATTGTTGAAAGTGGCTTTACTTCCATCCACTCAAACTGATAAACGAAACATTTCAGTGTTTTCAAAGGAATATCGCTGAGAGCTGTTTAGGATATTCGTGATAAAACTGAATAATTGTTGAAGCGGAATTAATTCAAGCCAGCTAATTGGCATACGTACATTCTTAGGTTCGGCTTAGCGGATCAAATTTATAGATATTGCATAAAAAGGACATGCTGCAAAAAGAAATGGTACAAAAATGGGATACTAATATGGAGAATTACTACAAAAGATAGAAGGAAGGTTACACTACAAGTTAACAAACCTTACGGACACACACTCGCGATATGTTCAGCCGTTTGAGCAGCGATCCTTTTCAACATAACAGTCTGTGAAGGCTAAGTCAGTAAACGCAGTTTCACAGAATTGTATATGCACAAAAATGGCTTAAATGTCTCACAAGTCGCTGTATATCTAACATGTCTATTCGTTGATACTGCTTCCAGGTCGAGTTGGTCTCTGCATTTCGCCATTCTGATTCAGTGTTCCGTCTTCCAATGCAGTTATAAAAATACTATGGCGGTCGCTGGCACTGGTTTTCGAACAATGGGATACCACATTGAAAAAAAGGTTCGGACAGAAAGTAAGCGCTGGATAGTAATATAGTTTGCTAGGATTCGTGGGGAACACAGTCTGGAAACCGCCAGGTCCCCGTTTGAGCAGGGGTCCATTTTAACACTCAAGTCTGTTTAAGCCAAGTACAATTTCACGGAACTGTCTATTCACATATGGACAAAAATGTCTTAAATGTCACACTACTCACTGCGCGTCTTCAATGTCTATTCTTCGAATCCGCCAATTCTTCGTTCTCAGTTCGTCTGTGCATCTGCCCCTTAACATAGGCGTAGGAGCCGGGGGGCCAGGGGGCCGCCCCCCCCCCCCCAATATCCAGACTTGGGGGCCAGAGTATACTTTGCCCCCCCCAATAATCACAATGGAAGATGAAGATTTTTGGAAAGAAAAAATGAAAGAAATGAAATGTAACAGCAGAATTAATATAAAAGTGTATTTTGTGCTTTATTTAATACCAATTCACCTTTTGTAACGAACAATAACCAAAACATTTTGACGTCATCATGAGCCTCTCATCATCGCAAATGGCAATCTGAATACCAATCGTATCTACTCGGCAATCCCCGTAACAAGTCGGTAGATATATTAATTTTAAGAAATGGCCGAGGTGTTCCGAATGTCTGAATACATAAGGTTTATACAATGAAATCTCAGCTCACGGAAAGTAGTTTCGACTAACGTGCTCTAAGCAGTCAGACCCTATATTGTATTTAAATAAAGTCTCATTTTTTATTTGCGAGAATAGACGAGCTCGTGGCTGTGACAGCATGGTCACTTGAAGGTAACTTCAATACAATATGCTTTCCGCCTGAGATCGAGACTTGGCCAAACCTATTTTCTTTTTCTTTTGGTTATTTTGTCTTAACTAAGAAACACATTTTCATACGCTTTCTTTTAATTCTTATAATGTTATTGAATTTGTAAATGAATGAATAGTCATGAAAAAGTTGAGGAACATTTATACTTAGACCGGTCCTCATCTGAAAATGTGGTCGCAAATCAGCCTGCATAGTTTCCACAGGTTGATCCAAAAGGACGCGTTTTGCTTCAAGTCGGTTTGCTCCTCGATTGGAGTATCCATACTTAATTCAGTGGATCGACAAAGATCCTTTATATAAAACATATACAAGCACATTCAAATGCCGTTAAATTCCAATTCTAGTAGGTGGTTTTGTCTTGATGCACCTCGTTTTTATACATTACTTCTATTGTGTAAATATACCCAATCAAATATGCAAAGTTATACATAGTCAAAATTCAAAGGCTTTTCGCCCCTGTATTTCTTGGAATTTGGATTCTGCACTGATCTCAACAATATTTAAGTTTTACTCCTCCGGCTGTTCTTTGACTTACACTGTATAGCTACTTTCTAAGTAGTTAAAACTACCACATTTACCAAATAGCCCCCTATCTTGCACTTAAATCACATTAATATCAAGATGTAATAAGCGGTTTCTTTGATGATTTCAATGGGGTTAATATGACAGAAAAACGGGTACTGTTCTACTAAACGACTTGAGGAAACAATTTGCGTACGTTAAAATTGTTAAACAGGAAAAGTATCTAAATTGAAAACACAGTATTGTAATGTAATGCGACACGTCATTGAAAGCGTCTCAGAGAGACGATTCCAATGATGTGTTACTTTGTATTTTTGCTTAGCCCAATTCTAGAGTAAGACGGGATATTGTTTTGAAATTTACTCAAATCTTAAGCATAAACTGTTAAGTAAAACGGTACCCCGGACTCTAATTGCTAAATGGAAAAAATACCGATCAAGGGAATGTTACCTATACAGGTCTCTTTGTAAGCTGTCCTTACATGACGAATGAGCATATCTTGTTCACCACTTGTATTTTTCTTAAAGGAAAGAATACCTACTCAAGAAATCTGTGTTAAACGATAATCTTTTATTCTGATAACTGGTCCCTCACTTTCGAGAATACTTTACTTTGTCCTTTCTAGAAGGTTGCATTGTGTCACTCATTTAAATTGAAATTGGCCTGGGTTATGATTAGAATGCTGGAAAATGTATCATTATATTCTATTGTACTGTATTGTATTGTATTGTATTGCACATCACTGTGATGTACTCCATTGAATTGAATTGTAGAATAAAATCAAGTCGATACCTTTGCGCGAATACCGACTGCGATACCCCAATATCGAGATAAATAATTTGCTGACTTTGCTAAAAGAGAGAGCAACACAACCCAGGCGTTTCATACAAGAGTGAATGCGGAATGTATGTCATTTTCATCTCGTTGTTGGATAGGATACAATGTGGTGAAAAGTAGAAATTGCCCGGCACGGGTATTTTCTACTTTGCACCACAACGTTCTATATTTTTTGACCACTTTGGTGGCGTTTCTTACAAGCAATTCACGGAAAGATTGGCTAAGGTATGGCTTTCCAGAGAATGGCAACCGTCATAAAATAACCGTAATTCGATTCCGGCGAGATGGGAATAGAAATCATCTGACAACGCTAGTGTCTATTAAAGATCTATTTTAGATGAAAGCGATTGTGAATTCTGTAAGGGATAGTCCCAGCGAGCTCCCATTGAAGACCGTAAAAAGACGAATTGAATCGGTATAGTAGGATGGAATTACCGCTCGGCTTCATGAATGAATTATAGCGGTGATGGCGTGAGAGTCACTGTAACGTGTTATACCGCCGTTCCCTTACATTCATGTCTTTGGCAATTTTCATTCATCACAGCGAGGAAGTTTAAAGGTGCTTGTTCACGAACAAAATAGAGATTTGAATGTCAAGATAAAATGTCGTTGGAACAGGAAGTATTTTGTATTGTTGTTGGTCCTGCGTGGCTCATTGGTTTGGGTGTTGGGCTCAGGACTCGGGGGTCCCGAAGTACTAGGCTAAGTACTGGGTACCGTTTTATTAAACGGTTTATGCTTAAGATTTGCGTAAGTCTAAAACATCAATTCCTCTTTTATCAATATTGGGCTAAGCAATATTGCAAAGTAACACATCATTGGAATCGTCTCTCCGACACGCTTCCAATGACATGTCACATTTCAATATTGTACTTTCATAGAAGATACTATCCATGTTTATCAATTATGACTTACGCAAATATTTTCCGTAACTGGTTTAGTAAAACGGACCCCTGGTGTATCCAGGAGAGCCGTTACAAAAAGTTTTGGTACGGCACTGATGAAGAGGACTCATATGGGTCCCGTGTCAGTAATTACCATATAGCTATAGACATACAGATTAACCATTGCTGGGCAATTTTCTTGAAATACATTTTTATGTCGTCTGCTTTCCAAAACCTTATATATCTGTTTTATTTCGTTGAGGAAAGATACTAAGAGTAGCAAACAGGTTAGATCACAGGCCGGTCGCCAATTTTCAATTTACTTGGCGACTTGCCTCGATCTTACCTGTTTGCATAATCATGAAGTCGGTTCCAGCACTATATTGGTCAAAGTAGCTGTTGAAAGCATGATTAATTCAGGAAGCGTCAATTTATCTTAGTATGTGAGGTTTATATTCGGTAAACCTCAAAAGCAATATTTTAGTACGTAAAAGTATTTAACAATACAGCCGGATCCGGATGAAGAGGATCTACCCTTTATACTACAATAATGCATAATTAATGCAAAATTCCCCATTTAGTCTTGTATATACAAATTTAAGTCAAAAGACAGACAGTTAAAACACCCCAAAAATAGCGCATTAACCCGTTCACTTGACCTAGTGCTCCAAATAACATTGGTAGTCATGTAGAAAAAGGCCCTTTCAGAGTGCTCGTAGAAATAATGTTGGTTTCACGATTTAATCCTTGTGGTGCTTAAAACGACTTCATGCTTATGCAAACAGGTAAGATTAAAGCCAGTCGCCAAGTAAACTGGCGGTTGGCCTGTAAGATAACCTTTTAGCTACTCCGGGTATCATTCATCAACAGAATTAAGCAGATATTTAAGGAAAGTAGACGACACACAAATCTTTTTTTTTAATAATTTCAATAAACAATAAGGCATTATCATCGTTTTCAAAATAAAAATAGCATCTTATGCGTTAACGTCGCCTTCCAAATGCCAATAGCTACTTGTTGATTAACTTCGTCTTTGTAATGCGAATAGCCGCTTATGCGTTAACTCCGTCTTTCAAATGCGATTGACTGCTTATGCATTAACTTCGCCTTCCAAATGCGAATAGCCGCTTATGCATTAACTCCGTCTTTCAAATGCGAATAGCCGCTTATGCATTAACTTCGCGTTACAAATGCGAATATGCGCATATGCGTTTACATCGTCCTTTGAATGCGAATAGCCGCTTATGCGTTAACTTCGGCTTTCAAATGCGAAAAGCCGCTTATGCGTTAACTTCGCCTTCCAAATACGAATAGCCGCTCATGCATTAACTCCGTCTTCAAAATGCGGATAGCCCTTATGCATTAACTTCGTCTTCAAAATGTCAATACCTACTTATGCATTAACTTCGTCTTCAAAATGCGAATAGCCGCGTATGCATTAACTTCGTCTCCCAAATGCGAATAGCCGCTTATTCATTAACTTCGTCTTACAAATGCGAATAGCCGCTTATGCATTAACTTCGTCTTCAAAATGTCAATACCTGCTTATGCATTAACTTCGTCTTCCAAATGCGAATAGCCGCATATGCATTAACTTCGTCTTCCAAATGTCAATACCTACTTATGAATTAACTACGTCTTCCAAATGCGAATAGCCGCATATGCATTAAGTTCATCTTCCAAATGCAAATAGCCGCTGATGCATTAACTTCGTCTTACAAATGCGAATAGCTCTTATGCATTAACTTCGTCTTCAAAATATCAATACCTACTTATGCATTAACTTCGTCTTCCAAATGTCAATAGCTACTTTGGCGTTACCGATCCTTTCCAAATTCCATGGCGTTAAACCCTATATAATCAAATAAACGATGATTATTGAATACTGGTTACTGTCTCCGTAGCTTTGAAAAACTGTGATGTATTATTTAAACATTCTTTATTTCCAATTCAGCTTATAATATATACATTTCACCAAAACCAAATAGTCACAAGCTTTGGCAAAAGGGCCTGACTAAAAAGTCTCCCAACTTCAAAATTGCCAACGTCATTACCCTTTGCCGTTTCATACTTAGAAGACCTTCAACAATTGTTACTTTAAAAGTGTAAAAAAAAACTAAATAGAAACAATTATCCTAGTTTTGTAGCATAAATATGCTGATGTTTTGAAATGACAATATATTTATAGTTTATATGAAATAATCAAGGTATAACCGAGAAAAAGAAGGTAATGTCTTAAGAACCCATTGTAACAAAAATAATGAATAAGCCAATATCGTATTGGTTTCTACCCAATATCATATTGGTTTCTACCCAATATCGTATTGGTTTCCACCCAATATCGTATTGGTTTCTACCCAATACCATGAAGAAATGTCTATTTCTTATGCTATTTTGTCATACGCTGTGAGGGCATATCCAAAAACCCTAGTTGTTATGGGTTGAATAACTATTTTCCATGACGCATTTGGCTTTCGTGATACCTGGGCATAAAACAAAATAAGAAACACCCGTAGCATTTCATTAACCATTTAATATAAATCAATCAACTTAGAGAAGACTTAATCCAAAAATAGACAACACAACCTTTCCTTTTCATTGTTTTGGTTTCATGTCGAAACCGTTAATCATAAAACCGTAATGAGCCATTTATTAAGGAATCAACCTCTTTAACAGGTCTGAAAGAGCGGCCTTAAAGGGAATATATCACAATTTGTGCTATGTATGCAATAAAACGTTTAAACGGCAATTCAAACAATTAACGCTCGCCACAAATCGAATTAACATCTTTCATTATTTTTTTATATTTTTTTTTATTCTTAAGTCGCTTGAAAAAATTTCCTTCTTACGACATACTGACTAGCTGTAATAAGTTAATCAGTCGCTTTAAAGAGTTAATTACTAGTAGTCATGAAACCGAGAAAGAACTACCCCCCACACACATACACATCCCATCCAAAGAAATATTCTATTTGGAATCTAATGAGAAAATCTCTGCTGATACCATTGTTATTCACATAATGAGATAACGATTCTATAAATATAATTCTATATATAATACAAACTATTTTTAAAGGAGTTTCATTCGAAGTTACATTGACTCGACCTAGTTTAGAACATCAAAGGATTTATAGTATCAAGCAGCTATCTATAGAATACCCCCATTCGCATGGGTGTTTTGTCAATCCTTCCCAATAAAAAGCAACAGTGGACGATAGTTTTTACATTTGTAGAATAACATTTTATTTGAAATACATGGATGAATTGAGCGATATGAGTAATTCCTCCATTTTGACTGCATTCCGTTGGATGTGGAATGGACGGGGTTTGTACGAAGTAGTTAGTTTCGTCGCTTTTCGGGTAGAATACCCAAAATCCGCTTTTTTAAAACTCGTTCTTTCCTTCGTCGGATTACTTCGGTCGTTCTCGGTATACATCGGTCTGGGTCGGAACAATTCGGTGTAAAGCGAACAGTTCCGGCCCAAACCGATGTATACCGAGAACGACCGAATCAATCCGACGAAGGAAAGAAATTCAAAATGGTGGTTTAGGGATAGTCTACCTTAATATCGGTTTGTAATAACACAATCCATCATAAAAATGCCTAACCGGAAGGCAGCAACGGTACCATTTTATTAATGAATCGTTCCTGTAGTGCAAGGCTTTATTGACGGAAAGGGTGACCTCCGTGACCCAGCGGTTAAAGTACAGAGATAACTTGAAACCACACTGCCCACTCTGCATGGTTTCTCATTCCGGTGAAGGCATTTGGATTTTTATGAGAGGCATTCTCCCGACCAACTTACAGGCGCCAGTGGTTCTACATAACTTGTTCAGCCCTTATGGGCAGTAAATTACGGGGCCTTTCTCTATCATATAGAGTCGGACATTGCAACATAACTGAAATAATGTTGACACGATGTTAAACACATACAAATGAATAAATTCACTAAAATGCGGAGTATATTTGACACAGTTTTTGATCGTACAATTGCCTATGGAAATGCCATCTACACCATACTCTATTAGAAAACGTTGTGATAGGAGGAGATGTTGTCGACATGATGAGAAAAAAAACATTCTCATCCGTCAAGTCGTAATGCGTATCATTCTAATCACTCGCTAACCTGTGTCCTTCCAACAGGGTTTGTGACGAGATCAAAATTGAAAGCAACAGCAGACGACAATTATCAAGTGCGAACTATTCGGTTTTCTATGTAGTTCTTCATACAAGCAATTCATCCTTTGAGTTTAAACATATTTATTTTACATTGACTGTGAAGCAAGTTCTTACAACTACGATCAATCATCTCTATTCTGTTTCCTGAATTAGGGGTACTGTACTCTACATTAATATCGGTTTGTAATCTCACACACAATCATAAAAATGCCTAAACGGGGAGCGAAAGTACCAGGTTATTTAGGAATTGGTCCTGTGGTGCGATTTGTACTCGCGCTAAGTCATGACATGTTGATTGGTAAAATATCGCAAGGTGGGTCCCTCTACTCACAAACTCGTATGACCCAAGCTGTATAAAAGTAACATGAATTATCGACGTCCGAATTGAACCAACGACCCTCGTGTTCCTAGGCCGACGCCCTACCCTGTCCTCTATGCTGCTGTTAGTCCCTTGAGTTCTTTGCCTTAAGTGAGCCTAAACGCTTAATTAATTGACAAATTGGTTGCTCAAGTATGTAGCCGTCCATATAATATATATTATATCGAAATATCTCGCAATGACATGCAAAGGTAACCATTTGAAAGAATAATGGTCAATTTATTATTTGAATTTGAAACCTTTACACATAACAGTATTGCTATAAAAAAGCATTGTGGCAAAAGCAGCAATTGCTTGACACAAGCAATATCGTTTTTTTGAAACAAAGCTTTTTCAATCTATTCACATATCACACCATCAGAACTGAAAGTTTGTTCACATGTTTACAACAAAATTCTAAAGTTGTCTGCTGCTTCAAGTGTTTTAAGTAAAAGAAAAAGTCGTCTCCAGCTGGTTTAGATTTCAAGTCAGATTCAGTACCAATTAGTGTATCATCAACTCATTTAGAGGTGTTGGGGAATGAAAAAAAAGCGCTAACAAACACAATTTACTCTTTACAATGTATTTACAATTTTGAGATCAACATAAGTTCAAAACAAATGACAGTTTAACTACATGTATAAATGTAATTGCCTTTTTCTTTAACACTTCCTTGTTACCACATTCTCAATACCTTTAACAAGACTGAATAAAGTCTTTGACTTCACATGAACTCTAATGAATAATTAAGTACTCAAGTAACAAAGTATGGAATTAAGTACTCAAGTAACCAAGTATGTAACTAAGTACTCATGTAACAAAGTATGTAATTAAGTACTCAAGTAACCAAGTATGTAACTAAGTACTCAAGTAAATGAGTATGTAACTAAGTACTTAAGTAACAGAGTACTCATTTGTAGTAACCGAGTACAAATTCCAGAACAGTTCTGCGTTCCAAATGTGCACTTGTTGCCATTCCTACATAATGTAAATGTCGTCTGGACAATGAGATGAAAACTATCAAGGTGTTACAAGGAAAGTAAGTGTTAAACCTTAGAATGCTGGCTAATTTTCTTAAAATAGATTTTTGTCTTTTCTGCTTTCGAAAACCTTAAATATCTGCTTAACTTTGTTGGGGAAAGATACTCAGAGTAGCAAACAGGTTAGATCACAGAGCAGCCGCCAAGTCACTTGGTGGCTTGCCTGGATCTAACCTGTTTGCATAAGCATGAAGTTGGTTCTAGCACTTTAGGGTTTAATAAAAGCAACTTCATTTGTGCAATAAACCTTTAATCATTTACATATAACACAGGTTTATCATAAAATGAAGAAATATTACACATTATGCTTCTGTTTGTTCATGTATTTTTCATCATCATAATAAAGTTTTAGTAATATCATAATGACAACCTTGTAATCAATGGAAGAAATACCTAAGTTAAGGTAGAATACTCATAATCCGCCATTTTGAGAACATAATTTTTTCATGCTTTTTTAAATTATCTTCTGTTGCTTTAAGATGAGTTTTAGGTTAACTGTTGCTTCATTTAATTGGATTTGAGTTTTGCAGCATTTTCAACTACAATTGAGCCATAACACTGTGGTCAGACAACCAATCTATAAATTTCCACTGAAGGGAATTCTCATTGTAATTTGAGACTGAAGTCTTGGAGATGAATATGAAGAGTACAACTGTTGATAAGTTTACAATCTCCAAGAAAAAGAACTGTGGATGACACATTATTTCATCCTTTGAAAATATGTTTTAATCTATAAGCTTTTCATAATTAAATAAATTACTAATGCATTCCAATTCATAAAAAACAACGCATTTTATGTTCATAATTAAGTAAATTACAAATGCATTTCAATTCATAAATAACAATGCATTTTATTTTAAAAATTAAGTAAATTACTATGCATTCCAATTCATAAATAACAATGCATTTTATGTTCATAATTAAGTAAATTACAAATGCATTTCAATTCATAAATAACAATGCATTTTATTCTAAAAATTAAGTAAATTACTTATGCATTCCAATTCATAAATAACAATGCATTTTATGTTCATAATTAAGTAAATTACAAATGCATTTCAATTCATAAATAACAATGCATTTTATTCTAAAAATTAAGTAAATTACTTATGCATTCCAATTCATAAATAACAATGCATTTTATGTTCATAATTAAGTAAATTACAAATGCATTTCAATTCATAAATAACAATGCATTTTATTCTAAAAATTAAGTAAATTACTTATGCATTCCAATTCATAAATAACAATGCATTTCTATATTCACAACCTTTTTAGATATTTTCAAAAGAAAATAGTGCATATCTTTTTAAAGCTTTTCTTGATTTATGAACATTTTTACACAACTGTAGCTGAAGATAAACACTTGACTTATTTGTTTAAGATTGATATTGATGGAAGCTTGAAACTTGTTTAATTCACTCTTGATGACTGCTCCCTGGATACTAAACCAGTACTTGGGCTGATTTGTGGGTTAGTCCTGGTAATTTTCATCATGCCTTACGGGAATCGAACCAGGGAACCTCTGCACTAGAGTCACCATTCTACCTCTGCACCACACATAAAAAAACAACACTAACAAAAGCAGATTTTGCTGGAAATAGACAAATTTCATCATCATTCTATCACGACAGCATCTAACTCGTATCAGAAATAGAATTCATTTTGCGCACTTAATCATGGCTGTATGTTATTGCTTTCTATATATATATATATTGTATGTTTATTTTGTTTCTATTGTAAAAATGACTATACACATGTGTGGTGGTCAAATAAAAGATATCTATCTTAATCATGGCTGTAGGTTATTGCTTTCTATTTGGATTGGACAAAAATCCAAAATATGTGAAAGTGTTAACTAATTACCCTTCTCACTGACTGAAAGAGTTGTTTTTCATGTGGCATGACATCAATGTGCAAGTTCTTATATCAATGTTCATTGCAAGATCATAGCCAGTCATCCACAAACGTCAAGCACTTAGTATAGTTTTGCATTAAACCCTCAGACCTTTCAAAGATAAGTTGAAACATCTATTATGAGACAATCATATTTCAACAAGTTCCCCATAACATTTTGAAGCAAATGAAAAAGTGCTTATTACTATGAAAAAAAAATCAATTCTATGCTTAACAATTAACTGATCAAAATTGAAACAGTTATGTCAAGAATAAATTTGTTGGGCACTAAAAGCAAATTTTTCATTTTGCACAATTATGATAAAACATATATCTGATATACATGTATACTTCTTTTAAAGCTCCTTGCTCACAAATTTGAGGAAAATTTGATGCGAAAGATTTACTACATAGCAGCTGTTTTGGTGTATTTAGGCATATTTTTTAGAATAGCCATTGGAAGTAAAATAAGTTTGTATTCAAGAAGATAGAGCAAAAAACAACAAATTAGTATCAATCAGATCAAAAAGCTTTGCAATTATTTTGAAATCCATTACAAACCATCTGTACATACTCAGATATATAGAAACATTCTCAATCAATTTTCCTTTAAGTTGACATTTTTCATTTAATGTTAATTAAAGCACAATCATACAAATACTGTATTGTTTAGACAGCACTTTTATATTGACTTGCAAATTATATCATATGTGAACAAGCACCTTTAAAGAGCTGCAGCAGGCTTTAGGAGAAACAAAAGTAACAAAATGTGCAACAAGAAATTTCTTCTTTTGTTACTATAGATTAAACGCCCATATCTCAATTGACGACAATATATCCTTTTTAAACATAGAATTCTGAATCTTTGGCAATTTGTTCATCATAGTGAGAAGTTTTCAAGTAAGGTACTGAATACCATTAAAGCTTTAACACTCAAAATGCCCATGTATACTCTCTGGCTTTATCCCTTAGAATGCTTGGCAATTTTCTTAAACTAGTTTTGGGGTTCATCTGCCTTCCAAAACATTCAATATCTGCTTGATTTTGAAGAGGAAAGACACTCACAGTAGCAAACAGGTTCGATCACAGGCCAGCTGCCAAGTGTCTTGGCAGCTGACCTGGATCTAACCTGTTTGCATTAGCATGAAGTCGGTTCCAGCACTATAAGGGTTAAGGTCAGGGTCGCATTGTCCTTGAGCATGCTTGACAAGACTTGTAACTTGTACCTCACACTAAGTCACGTCTCTGGTGCTGGCATATACCAAATTTCACAAGAACACCATGAATAAAGCAAAATGAAAAAGTCCACTTGACACACTTTCATGGACAGACCAATTCACAGACTGACTCTTTTACAAATCCCTCCAATTTCTACATGCAAGTTACAATCAAGAAATTATCCTTGGAGAAATGGGACACCCTTATTAATTCATATCCAGTCGCAATGTAAAAAAAACTCAACGAATATCAAGTATGGTTATCCTTATGATGTGCATCACGCTCTTCATGAATGTCGTTACTGGCGTTAGACGAGGAATCACTGGCGTCTGATTGCACTGAGTTTCTGCTCGTTTCCACTGAGATCTTACGTTTTTTCGGCTGGTAGTCCGTAATCATTACCGTTACATTGTCCACAGTTACAGCCATATGTTGTGCCGAACTCCTATCCACATTCCTTAACTTGGTCACACTGGAAAAAATTAAACAGATTGTTTAAATTTAGTATTTTGGAACAGACGAAATCTTTGTTTTGACCCAAGTACTTAACATACAATAAGGGTTATAATAAAAATAACATTCAAATTGAAAAAGCCACATTGAGTGAGAAAGAGAAAAAAAAGGGAGGGAGATGGTTGAACTATGTGTAAACAATTTTAAGTTTATGTAGCAGCTTTCCTGGTTCTACCAGTACTAGGCAATGGCTCTAAAGTGACTTGCCAAAGGACACTCCCTTGAAACCAGATGTGTTAGTGAGGCTCCAACCAGGACCTATGTGTTCTAAGTCTGGCACCTTCACCTTACTAACTTGGTCATGCAGGACCCTAAAACAGATTGTAGGATTGTAGATTTACAGTTTTCAACAATATTTCAGTTCTAGTTTAACGATTTGCAGGGTTTTTCTCGACCCCCACCTTGTCGAGTGAATGACCCCCAATCCTTGAATATGACACCTAAAGATCAATATCTTCCATTCACAATTCCATACAAAAGGGATCAAAAGTCCCCCTTATCATTAAAAATCAAGGAGTCAAAGGAAAAACCCCCATCTGTTTTGTGAATCTTTCTGTTTAAGCTTATCAGTACAGCATAACCTTCTTTCTAGATCACTGACTACTTTCAAAATGAATTTTTTTACCATAGGATAGAGAAAAATAGATCATATGTCAACTTCATAAGATGAATAGAAAATTTATTTGGATAGAGAGCGTCTTAAACCATACACCTCTCATTTCCGTCATTAGTTTTCAATGCAGAGACATAAGAGGTATATGTTTCGAGTACGAAGCACTTATTATATTCTAGCATTAAACGCTTGAATAGCTTTAACCAATTGTCGTAATGGGGGTAATCATAATCATGCAGTTTCACAGACGCTATACTTATTCTATCCTAGGAAATAAAGTGCCATGTTTGAAATGAAAGCAATGACAGAAACCAATTGCAAGAGAGAAAAATAAGCATGATTTCAACATTATTTGGTAGGAATTATTATGACATCATTATGACACAAGAGAAATTCTTCATTAACCAATCTCATCTTAAGTTTTAGTGGTTGCTTAAATTTTATGAACCATCTTTTGTAAGTCATATTTGATAAGTACATGTAAATTCAATGCCTGATTTTAATGCAGGGTTTTTCCCTGGCAATTTAAGCACTTTGGGACCCTAGTATTTCAAAATTAGAACCCCCCCCCCCAACATCTTGATTGATTCCACTGTGCCTAATATTTTGCCAATTCTTTTTTAAATGTGTACAGTAAGCAGTCTATTTGCTTTTGACATACATTCGAATGGGTTCAAAAACAGTAATTTACGCCTTTTAATTAAAATTGAATACCTAGTAACTTACAATTTTAGGATGCATATTTAAAAAGAAATTGACAGGGAAAGAGGGTACCATCTAATATGCCGAATATATCTCCCCCAAAATCAAGCAGCCAAGCCTGAAAAAAAAATCCTATGGATAACCCTGTAACTATTTGCTAAAATAACACCTAATGTAGACAGTCTCACCTATTTTTCTTTTTCTGCTGTTGAGCAGTAAGCACTTTGTCTGATTTCAAACTCGTTTTAGACTTCTCCCTTTTCAACCCTTCCTTTTTCACTCCAACTTTAGGTGCCGGGGGTGGGCCCAGCCTGTCAGAGGTTCTGTCAGGGATTGCTGATGGTACAGGCTCAAACCCTATAGAGTCCTCATCTGCTACCGGGGAACCAGGGGGAGGAGTCAGAGGGGCAGCAAACTGTTGGGCAACTTGCTGGGCCACGATTTGTGGGTTTATTCTTGGCTTCCTGAGGAAAAAAAAATAAAACTCAAAAAAGAAAGTAGTATGGTAGAATACTCATAATTTGCCATTTTGAAACATATTCTTTTCTAAAATTACTTTGGTAGTTCTAAGTATAGATTGGTCTGAGCCAAACCTATTTGAATTTAACTGAATAGTTCCGACCCTGACTGATGTATATCGAGAATAAATAAAGTAATCTGACGAAAGAAAATATTTCAAAATGGCAGATTATGGGTATTCTACCTTAATAAAGTTTAAGTTTAGAGAAATATTTTCTTCAGTTATCTTTTATTCTAACTCTTTACCATACAACATATATCTGTTTTTAAAGAATCATCATTTCTAGATGACCTTATGGTTGTTTCAAGTTAAAGACAGCTCCTTAACTTAAGTAGTTTTGCCATTATAAGGAAACATGTTGCTCAGGAACAGTTTTTATCGTACAGCATATGTTTATGTAAAGCCTTGTATAGCTTAACACTTAGAATGCTGGGTAATTTTCTGAAAATAAATTTTTGTGCTGTCAACTTTCCAAAACCTTAAATATCTTGTTAATTCTGTTGAGGAAAGATACTCTGAGTAGCAAACAGGTAAAATCATTTACTTGGCGGCTGGACTGGATCTAACAAGTTTGTGTAAGCATGAAGTCGGTTCCAGCGATATAAGGGTAAAATCAATCTAAATTCTTTGCCTCACAGGAGTGACAAAATCTGATTTTGATTTACTTGTCCGTAAATGCCAAATCTTTTGCTGCAATTGACCGCAAACATTGGTCATTAAGTACACTTCAGAAAAAAAGGTCACTTGTCTGTCAAGGCTTATGGAGAGGTTGGGCAATATAGACAGCTAATTTTGTCACACCTTGTTCTTTTCCTCAAAACACTCAGAAAAGAGAAATGGTTGTAATTGCAGCTTCAGGTTGGAAGTGCACTTCCCTGCCTTATGTCTCTATTTCTCTTTAAACCCTTTTCAAAAAGATGATTTTGAAATAGCATCACCTACAAAGAATTCTGAAACTGCCTCTTTAGCCCATTACCAAACAATAACAACATTTTACCACTTTTTGCAGACAACTCTGTAAAACATTGTGAGAAAAGGAAAAATTGCTCTTGACGAGCAATTTCTCATTTTCCCACAATGTTTTCTGCCCTTTCGGAAGATAAGTTTTCATTTTCATTACATTTTGAAATGTCATCTGCAAACTCTTTCAATTTGGGACAGTCGAAAATTTAACGTTTGGTAAAGGGTTAATCTTATAGATTGTATGTTAGCTCTCACCTTGTTGAGGTGCCTTTCCGAACATCACAAATCTCACATTTGTAGGCCTCTGCTGAGTTTTTGTAAGTACACACACTGCAATCCCATGCCCCTTCATCATGTTGTTTTGCAGGCTTCTTGGACCTGTAAACAAAATGTCAAAACAAAATGTGATTACGAATAATTAGACTTATAATTTAGAGACTCTCTCAGAGATTTGTGCTTTTAGAGTAATACATGTTAACACTTTGATTTTCACAATTCTTGTCATGAAATCAAATACCATTTTCGATTTCTTTACTTGTAATTTGCTAAAACTCATGTGTTTGATGATTAACGGAAAGTGAGCCTATGCGCCTGTCTGAGCATTCGTCTTTAGGAAATCTTGTTTTATAAATAAATGGAGCAGTTCTTCCTTGTGAGCCTTGCTATTGTCATGTGACTCCTGAAAATAGTTACTGAACTGAAGGTAGTAATACAGCACAGAGTATGCAACACCCATTGTAGTAGTAATACGGCACAGAGTATGCAACACCCATTGTAAAGAGAGAGTATTCTTTTATTTTGCTTAATAAATTGAGCAAGATGCAATATATTAATGTTTTCCTCCTTGCTGGACCCATTCTTGTTTGAAGGAAATAAAGTATGTGTCAATGTGCATGCCCTGTTAACGTTTCTAAAGACCCAATTAACAATGGCATCTCAAAATACCCACTCTTCCTTTTAGTTTAGATTGTTGTTAACATAATAAATCCATTTACACGGTCTGAGTTTCATCTACGATTGAAAAGTTTTTAATTTTTTTCTGTATAGTTATTAGAAGTAATGTTCCTACCGTGTCCTGCTTGGGACACGGTAGTAAATCCGCCCTCTTAGCTCTTTGGAGCAGGCCGGTTGTGTATCACAACCGCTACGATAATTCATAAGTGGGGCAACTAAATGCAACAAAACTTCACCTGATTAAACATATGCATATAATCTCATACCTCAAAGTCCAAAAGTTAATATTTTTCCATTATTTTAAGAGAATAGAAGCATTTTTCGTAATCCTTATACATTTCATTTCTCAAATCCATCACTTCCGGTTTTTATTTGGATATCCAGGACTATCCTGCAACAATTTGACAACCAATTTGGGTCAAATTGGGCGGAGCTAGACCTGTAGGTGTATTCCATATTTTGAAGTTGTAGTAAGGTTGTAAAAAAGGCGGGAAAAACAAGTGTTTTCATTGGATGAGCCCTTCATGTTCAGTGGGTAATTACCATATTTTTAAAGCAGAAAGTGCGAGAAGTTGCGAAAAAATCAAAATGGCCACTAACGGATTGTTTTTCACTGAATTTCACCAACAATTAAGAAATACAACTTAATTCAGTAATTTTAGCTTCTATCAAGCTGTTTAATTTGATATTTTAGACAATACTGTGCTAGGGTTATCATAAAAAGGTTATCTATCATGTGGTTGTTGAAATTGATTTTGCTCCAACAAGTGATGAGCGTGGAATCGTAACGTCGGTGGCAACCAGATAGCAGCCACAAGACGTTACGACATCGTATCTATATAGTTATGAGCAGGGTTTGGAGGCCGTCTATTTTACTTTATTTCAAAATCCAGGTTGTTACTTTTACTGTTTAAGTCAATTTATTTAAAAAGTTACAATCTCAATCTCTGAGAGAGTCTCTTTTAGGGGAATATGATTATATTGAAAGGCACATCAATTCAATGATCAAATCAGAGACATAGATAACAGAGATTGGCAACTCCGGAATTATCGCCAAACTCTCGCGTGCCGCGAGGTTCTGCGAGATAAAGAAAGTGCGTACCTGTTTATCCGTTGCCACGGGAGATGTCAAGCAAAATTGATACTTCTTTATTACAGTAAAATAGCTATGTTTTGGTTATCTGATTGGTTATCTGAAACAACTTCTGGACATTTTATTTTATTTTCATTTTATTAAATTGATTTTATGTTAAAAACAAAACAAAAAGTTCCAGTAGGCCTTCTTTTTCAATGACAAGCTTGATTACCATGCAATTGTACTTATAACGACAATGTCTTTCAAGCAAAGGTTTGAATAATATTTTGTAATAAATCAAGTGACTCTATTAAGTTGCAGTTAATAACCAAAGCATGAACTTTCCACTAAGACATGATAGTTTTCGTTAATATTAAAAGATTGCTTTCTAACTTCATTTCATTTATTTTGTGTCGTAAAACTGTTTACAGTGCTAATTTTGTCAAAACAAAACACGTTTTTCATCATGACATTATTTCAAGCCAAATGTTTCAATTTAAGAAAATTAAAAGTATTTTATGATGTTTAGATGCATGTGATGAGAATTTTTGTAAAAGAGGTTTAAGTAAACGAAAGGACACGTAGGAAAAAACTGACGTGCAAAGTTTCGAATACACCTTTTACCGCAGATTCCTCTAATATTGATTGCAAATCAATAAGTACATAATTATTCTTAAACACGTAACGGTCTGGTCTTATCATGCTGCTGACCGAAATGATTTTAGAAAAAAGAAATGTGGGCTTTTTGAATGTTAAGCTAAAGCAAATAGTGTGTCTTGCACCTTCGTTTTTATTATCATTTCTGAACGAGAAATTAAGTCAAAGCACACTACTTTAAACCCAGACAGACGCTTAAAACAGAACAAATCCTCCCTATTTTGTTTTCGGGAGCTTTAGGTCATTAAATTTGAATGAGGTGTCAGAGAGTGGACACAGGGTTAGCGCCACACACTTCTTGTGTAATCGCCCTAGCATCAAAAGGTTTTATGACATCAAACTACATATTTTATGGGGTGGCAATTTACAATCATAGCCTGTATTGTCCACTACCGTGATTGACTCTATCACCCTTCGTTCTTCAAATGACACATTTCACTTGACATATTTGCAAGCGATCAGAATTAAGAAGAAGTATGACGAAAAAGGATATATCGTGGTGTTTCTGATTAGGAAGATCTATCCATTCTTTCGTCTATTAAATTGAATGGATTTTCTTCTTCTTATATAGGAATATCACTTTGAAAATACGGGAAACTATAGAACTTAGTCAGCATTTAATACGGGATCAATTCAAACTCATTCAGACGCTTTCAGTAATAAAACGTTTGATAAAATCCAAGTCACACAATTTAAGATTTAATTGATGCAAAAATGAAAGATTTTGATTGAAAATAAAATGGCTGAAATCATGATTATACTTGTGTGGTAAAGTAAACCTGGTATAACTTCGTTATAAAAACGACAATCACCATAAAAAAGCGGGTAACTATAAAACAAAAATAACACTTTAGGAAAATGTCAAGTATAATATGAACCAGTGTATAGTTTTTTAGTTTTACTGTGTACAACTATGATATATTTTGGTTGGAAATCAAGATGGCTGAACTTATTAAGGTAGTAAATGGGACATATTTAGTACGTAATAACTTCTAAATGACAAGGAATATCAGACTGAAAATTTGGAATTCAACAAAATCATATTATCCCATTAAAGTGGACATAAATCAGAAATGTTTGAATAAACCTCCATTAAAACATTTTACTTTGTACAAGTATAAAATATTTTGGTTGAAAATAAAATGGCCGAAATCATGATCATGCGTGTGTGGTTCAGTAAACCTGATATAACTTCGTTATGGAAGCGAAGATTACTTTAAAAATGCTGGCAACCATAAAACAGAAATAACACTTCAGGAAAATGTCAAGTATGATATGATCCAGTGCAAAAGTTTTTAGTTTTACTGTGCACAACTTTGTTAATTTTTGGTTGGAAATCAAGATGGCTGAACTCATTAGGGTCGTAAAATGGACATATTTAGTACGCAATAACTTCTAAATGACAAAGAATATCAAACTGAAAATCTGGAAATCGACAAAATCATATTATCCCATTAAAATGGACATAAATTAGAAATGTTTGAATAAACCTCCATTAAAACATTTTACTTTGTACAAGTATGAAATATTTTGGTTGAAAATAAAATGGCCGAAATCATGATCATGCTTGTGTGGTTAAGTTAACCTGGCATAACTTCGTTATGGAAGTGAAGATTACTATAAAAATGCGGGCAACCATATAAGAAAAATTACACATCAGGAAAATGTCAAGTATGATATGATCCAGTACATACCGTATATACTCGACTATAAGACGCATTTTTTTACATAGAATTTGGATAACAAAGTGGGGGGTGCGTCTTATAAGCAAAGTCAATCAACATCACATAATTTTTCAGCGTCATTTTAGTTTATTTTACCTTTCCCTAGAGAGATATGCAGGTTTGTTTACTTTTGTCCAACATGTTGCAAATGGCGGCCTTATAAGTAAGGGAAGTAACTAGGATAGTTGGGAATCGGTATAACTTATGTATGGTTAATGAGTATTTTTCAAAATGAGAAGATTGGTAGAATATATCAGTTATTAGTTAAATTTATCATATCTTCTTATCTGTCAAGGTTTCCGTGACTATGGAAGGTCTGGACATTAAAACGGCGCCGACTTCCTAGGTGCATAAAATAACACTTACTATGCTGTTTATAACACCGGATGTCAAACTGTGATGTACATTGTAAAACCAGCGATAAGGGTCATTATCTGACAGTTTGACATTATGCAATTTGATTAAACTAACAACTGTGTTTTTAGCACCTTCAAATTTGCTAGATTGTCACGGTCTGATTGGATTATAATTATAGATAATTCTCCCGGATTAAACCGGATCATACCGGTCTTCCCTATTCCAACCCTCTGAAACTGAGGTAAATTTCACCACCTGTCAAAATAAAACTAGAGTGAAATCGTAAGTTGCTTTTTTACCACAGCTAAAATAGATTGATGATGAAGATTGACAGAATATTTTTGAATTAGTTGCTAATTAAAAAACATCGTATCCCTAGATATCAAATAATGTGGGGAGACAATGTTACAGTTGACAAAACCCTTGCACCATTCATCGGTGTATGATCAATCTGTACGATCATCAAAAAGTAGATGCGACTTATAGTCGAGTCAACACTGAATTCCCCTAATCTTAGATCAAAGTAAGGGGTGCGTCTTATAGGCAAGGGCGACTTATAGTCGAGTATATACGGTAGTATTTTAGTTTTACTGTGCACAACTTTGTTAATTTTTGCTTGTAAATCAAGATGGTTAAACTCATTAGGGTCGTAAAATGGACATATTCAGTACTGAATAACTTCTAAATGACAAGGAATATCAAACTGAAAATTTGGAAATGTAGAAAAACAAACCCTTTCTTTAAAATGGACTTGAATTGGAAATGTTTGAAAAATCCTCCTTTAGAACAGTTTGAATCTAAATCTACTCAATTATCACGTTTATCGCACCCAACTACGAAATTGCAAACAATTCAATCAAGTTTGTCGCTGTTTGCCATGTTTATTTCTTTAAGAATCACTTGCTGATTGGTCTTGTTGGATGGAGAAACTTTCTTACAATAACAATATAGTGAATTCGGTAAGAAAATAATTTAATTATGACTTAAAACACGCTTATATGTGTGTTGCCTATTTCGCGTTTAGTTGAAAATAGCGTCAATAGACAGATCTCGAAAGGTCTCGCTAAATAACGCGTCATGCGAGATATCGCAGAAACCGGCTTTAGGTAAAGAAGGAGTTGCCAATCTCTGTTATCTATGTCTCTGATCAAATCAACTAAGTATGAATTGCAAACATGCATCCAATTAGCAATTTATCCCTGATAAACCACTGATTATTTGATAGTATATAGAACCTTATAAAAAAAATAAACGATCAGTAGAGTGAACCACTTTTATCTACTCTCTAAGTTGCTTTGTAGACGAAACGACAGGTAGACGGAACGACTGTAATTCTACTCCTTCACGTGGGTGATTTAACAAGCATTTTAAGAGCGGATTCTTTTCCTCACCGAGATTCACAATCAAACCAAATCTTAATTATAAACTCACTATATAACTGTCAAGCCTTAAGATATATAAAGTGTCTATTCAATGCTTAAACAAGAGAAGGAATTGAGACAAAGCAACATGAGAACATTTCCCCACCCACTTTTTTTTAAAGGGACTGCCTGATATTTTATTCCGAAATCAAACATGCAGAACGTTACAATGTAATTCAATGTAATGAGGATTGTCAGATTTCCATAGAGTGGTTCGTAGTTACCTGCCAGACGATCTTTTTTCATCCATTGGTAAGAAAACAAACAAAATAGTATTTGTTATTGTTTTCGTAGCTCTAGCGGAAGTTAAGATGGCGTTATGGATCACGTGGTATAAATAATGAAGTCATGTGACATTAAATGCGCGAAAATTGAAACGGCAGTGTACGTTTATTGATAAATCAGAGACATAGATCAACATAGGCGTAGGAGCGTTTTCAACATTGGGGGGGGGGGCCAACTTCAGATGAGGACCGGTCTAAGAATAAATGTTCCTAAACTTTTTCATGACTTTTCATGCATGTACAAATTCAATAACATTATAAGAATTAAAAGAAAGCGCATGAAAACATGTATCTTTAATAAAAAAAAAAAAAAAAAAAAAAAAGAAAAAAGGATATGCCAGGTCTCGATCTCACGCGGAAATCAATTGTATTGAACTAAATAAAAAGTGGCAGCCACCAGACTGTCACAGCTACGGATCCAACTAAGCTCTGCCTAACAATTAAAGATTTATTATAATATAGAGTCTGACACCTTTTAAAATCATGTTTTACACCACTGTTTCCGTTGATCAAAACTTCCCGGGTATTTTAGCGAGCTGAGTTTTCATTGGATAAACCCGATGTGTTCAGATTCAATCTGAACACATCGGGTTTATCCAATAAGAAAACACCTCTGAAATAATAGGGATGACGCCATATTGTTTCCCGCGAGAATGACGTCACTTTCTCTCGTTTCTAAAAATAGATCTTGAATGTAAAATAAAAATAGTCGTTAAATTTGATTGAGGAAACAAGTATACATGTCACGACAACAAGTTCGCCATTTGGTATGAGTTATTGATCAAAAGTGATGAAAAAGGATGTCCAACACTTCCATACAAATTGAACTACTTAACGTGCACGCTTAGAAAATGTGTTAATTGGCGGATGCCGATTTACCCGAAAAATTGTAACCCTACACTTATATCCGAGGTGTATTTCACAGCTCACGGAAATACCCGAGTAGTTCCGATTGGTTCAGATTGCCATTTGCGATGATGACGTCAAAAAGATTTTGGTTATTGTTCGTAACAAAAGGCGAATTGGTATTACATAGAGCACAAACATACACATTTATTTTTATTCTGCTGTTAAATTTCGTTTCTTTCATTTTTCTATACAAATATCTTCATTTGCCACTGTGAATATTGGGGGGGGGGCCAAAGTATACTCTGGCCCCCCCAGTCTGGATATTGGGGGGGCCGGCCCCCCTGGCCCCCCCTGCTCCTACGCCTATGATCAAAGATCTAATTTATCCCTTTTTATCAGAGAAATAGATTACATTCTCTATGTCTCTGATATTCGAATATAGACTATACATATTTGAAAGAATGGAGTTTATATCTGTATTAAAAAAAAGAAGAAAAAGACACACAACAAACTTTCTAGTCTGTACCAGAGACATAGACATAGAGTCTCTAGACAAGAGACATAGACATAGAGTCTCTAGACAACATGTAATCTATGTCTCTGTCTGTACCAAAGACATAATAAACATTTTTTTAAGTATTGCTCTGTAAGCAACATGTCCTACTCCCTCATTATGTGACTGGTCCTAGAAACCATTAATCAATTTGCTCTTAAAGGGCAAAGACCTTATCAAATGTTTTTCTTGTTTGATTAAGGTTTAACATCATGTCAACAGTATTTGATTTTTTTTGCGATTCCCGGCCCGTAATGATGGTGAAAACCAACAAACTTGACTGTCTATGAGTGATGGTCAAACCCGGGAAGAACCACTTGTATGTTCAGAAATAAAGATAAAAGAGCTGCTAGACTTTCTATCTATGTCTCTGACATATGAAATTTGGAAACAACATCAGATAAGAACAAAGAAGTTGCCTAGCATTGAAAATAACATTTCCTTTTAGATGTAGAATAGAAGCCGTTGTTGCACACGAAGAAACTGTTCATTTCGGACAATTTCGTGCACAGAGACGTACGTGTTATCTATGCCTCTGTTCCTTGTAATCTTCTGAAATGGCCAATGCCATAATATGCAATACTTTATCTTCATTGGCATACTCTGTTGACTTGTTATCAATTACTTGTTGTTGGAAATAATCTGGAAAGCATAGAGACCCTCATGAGGGATTTCGTTTAGTCGTTAAGTCATGAATAATATATATTGTCTGAGGTTTTTGGCTGAAATGTACAAATAAATAGAAAGTATTTTTTTCCATACAATTTCCATCGTAAAGGTTAAAAAGAATATGGGTTAGGATCTATACAGGTTTTTCTTTTCAAATTGTATAATAATGACAGAGATATGGAAAACATTAACCTGAACTCATCGGGTTTATCCAATGAAAACATGTATTTCTTAGCTCCCGGAAATACCCGAGTAGTTACGATTGAGAACACATACATGTATGATATATATCCTTTGGATAGAACGTAATCATATCTATACATGCAGATATTAATTAATATGCAAGAATGGGGAGGCAGACGTTCTAGAATGAGTGACACTGACAGGATATCAAAATTGAAGGCAGCCTGATACCACCTATCAACAATTAAGATGTTCAAACATATCATTGCTTAAAACATTTGCCTACTTCATTTACACGTACGTTAACTGGCTTTCGATAGAAAATTAATGACACGACAGTTATACAACAGGGAATGGCAAGCACATTTTGTCAGAAAAATTCTGTTCGATATCACAAAGTAAATTGTTTTCCCCAATACTATTTAAACGATATTCATATACGCTCCTTTCTAATTGGACCTTCCTCCAAGTGGATTCGGTGAACGAAGATAGTCTTATTGCGAAAGCACAAAAATTAAGGAAAAAAAAACAGTTGTTGAAAAGAATACATGTATAAGGCCCATAAAAACTAAAAAAAGACATTGATAGAGATAGTGTGTAGAATCTTGCAGGATAGCCTCTATACATGGATCTGGTCATTAAAAAGCACATAAAACAACGATAGAAGTATTGTGTCTTTCTAGTTATCTCATTTCTCGAAAATCACCATAAGGATAAAGGGAAATGTGTAACTACAGCAAGTTTCAAAGTGTAAAAAATAATTCTAGATGTACGTATTGCACTACTATAAACCAACGGCTTGTACTAGTACTGCACTTCGCATAATACTTGTGAGAAAATACCCGGAGCAATGCTAGACACGCAAAATGCCATGATAGAAATGAAATGAACATACCGTTCAAAACGACTTAAACCTTCAATATAAAGGGGATAGATGGTTGGTGTCGTGAATGAAATTCAAACATCAAGAGTAATGACATGCGTTCAAGAAGGCAACAGGACACGAATCAAAAGGTATAAATAAAAAGTATTTCTATGATATCGCTATGAAACTATTGTGAATTCTTCAAGTCGGAGAGTCATGGATAAAGCAACAATACCTTATTGGTGCACTTTATTAGCCAACTCTAGTTCAAAGATAAGGGCATTGACACAAGGAAAGCTGTAATATAAACGACAAAAAGAAAATTTGAAAAGCAAAATACGGTGTTAAACCGCACACAGACTGTCATTTAAAGATGAGTTTTTGACGCGGAAGTTAGTTATCGCGACGTCATCTAATTTCACCTCCGCATACCTTCCATTCCATCGATCCGGAGACAGTCGGCTATCTTTTGGACATATTTATTGCAGAACCCATTTTTCTCGTCGTCCTTCCCCCATTCAAGCCTTCCCTCAAGGAATACAAATTACATGATTAATATGCGTTTGTATATATTGACAAGCACGTGTTAGTCAACAGTCGACAGATGAGGAACCTGTTTCACCTATTTCCAAAAAATAACGACATTTAAACACTTTGTTGAAGGCAACTTTGGAAAACATTGTGGGAAAAGGAGAAATTGCTCGTCACTAGCAATTTTTCCTTTTCCCACAATGTTTTCTGCCCTATCAGAAGATTTTTTATTCAATTCCATGACACTTTGAAATGTCGTCTGCAAACTCTTTCAATTTGGGACCTTCGAAAATTTTGCTTTGGGTAAAGGCTTAAAGACGGCGAGGAGACGCTTGCGAAAGAACGAATTTTTCGCACTTTCACCTTTCTTGATTTGATAGCACTTAAACATAAAAAAATCATCAATTATAGTGCGACGCAATGTAACCGTGACACCATTTGATGAATAGAGAAAACCTGTGATAACGAACCAATTGCTTAAATTGTAGCAACGCTAAATGTCGTATGGTCGATGCTAAAAGTAACAAGGTCGACGCTAAATGTCGCAGAACCGACGATTAAAGTCGTAAGACCGACGCTAGATGTCGCAAGGCCGATGCTAAATGCCGCAAAGCCGACGCTAAATGTCGCAACGTAGACGCAAAATGTAACAAAGCCGACGTTAAATGTCGCAAAGCAGACGCAAAATGTAACAAGGCCGAGCTTAATGTCGCAAGTCAGACGCAAAATGTCTCAAGGCCGACGGTAAGCGTCGTAAGGCCAACGTTAAATGTCGCAAGGCTGGCGCCAAGATTATCAAGGCCGACGATTAAAGTCTCAGGGCCGACGCTTTAGGTCGCAAGGCGACGCTAATTGTCTCAAGGCCGACGTTACATGGCTCAATGCCGACGTTAAATGTCGCAAGACCGACGCTAATTGTATCAAGACCGACGTAAATGGCTCGATGCCGACGTTAAATGTCTCAAGGCAGATGCTAATTGTCTCAAGACGGACGTTACATGGCTCAATGCCGACGTTAATTGTCACAATGCCGACAGTAAATGTCGCAAGTCAATGCCGACAGTAAATGTCGCAAGTCCGACGCTCAATGTCGTACGACCGGCGTTTAATATCGCAAGACTAAATGTTCTATTTTAATTAACGTCTGTCTGTCGACCTGTTTGTCAGTTATTCACCTTGATATCTCATGGAGGTCATTGATCGTTAATCATTAAGGATTCTAATTTAACTTGGTGGAATGTCAATCATTACCCAAATTATTGATGTGCTTTGATTATTAAACCAATAATTTCAAATGAAGCGAATTATACGTATACATTAGATATATTCCACTGCTCATTAAAACAACATCAAGTGATACCCGGCACTCTAAAGACCTTTATTATAGCTGTAACATGCTAATTTTGATGAGAAAAGGAAATAAGATCTACCATTCTAAATATGTATCGAGGTCACATCCCATAGACCAATAGCCGCACTTGATGCTGAGAACAATGTGAGAACTTGTTTCTCATCGATGTAAACTAAATAAGTTTAAATTAAGTAAAACGTCGTTATTTGTTTGGTAATGGGTTTACAGATCGGTTTATGAGTTAATCCTTGGAGGCCAGGGAGGCCCCCAGCACTAACTAGTATGCTTTTCGGATGCCATAGCCTCAGCGATCAAGGCTATATATCTGTATTTTTGTGGTTCTGAGATGAGTCCGTTATGTTGATCGTCTGTAGTATTTGTTATTGGAAGGGTGTTGCCATAGATGTAAGCATCGTAATTACTCGGACATACTCCTTGTCTGAGAAATACACTTCTTACATCAGAAATAACCTCTTGCATCAGAGAACAATTACAAATTCTGCCTTTGTTTGGGGTGAAAGGGCACGTAAATTTCTTGTGAGTGTTCAAAGGTTATGATTTCTTCAATCGGAACTACTCGGGTATTTCCGTGAGCTGAGAAATACACTTCTTACACCAGAAATAACCTCTTACAACAGTAAAACGATTACATATTCTGGGGTAAAAGGGCACAATTCTTGTGAGCGTTCGTTTAAGAAGTTCAAAGGTTATGACTTCTTCAATCGGAAATACTCGGGTATTTTCGTGAGCTGAAATACATTGGATAGACCCGATGTGTTCAAATTGTGCATTCTTACATCATAATTTTCTAAGCCTCCATTTTCCTTGCTGACTTACCGAATACCAATTGTTTAACATATATTTCATAAATTGTGTTTTTAAAAACAATTGAATTGGCAGCTAGTGTGTGAAGTTAGAGCGCAGTTCGCGGTTCGCAATTGAATCGCGAACTGCGAACTGCAAACTGACTCCTAACTTCACGGACATATTAATTTGCCCGGCTTGACCAGATAATACGTGTGACCGTGTGGGCATTTAAGCCCACCATTGCTTATCAGTCACGTGTCTCATCCTAACTAACATACTGTTGACAGGATGAAAATCTTTTGAACTGCTTTTGAAAAGAAATAGCTCCCCATAATCGTTTTTCGTTTTTTACGATTCTATTTTTTCAAGATTAGTCTGAATAACGGGTGGCCATTTAATTTCACAGAGAAAAGGAAAAGAGCAAACCAACACAACAACAACGATATTAATAACAACGACAACGATAACAATAACAAGAACAACAGCAACAACATATCGAGGGATCGATGCAAGACTATGATAAGTCCTTCACGTTTGTGGAGCACTTTTTTATATGGGTTTTACATCACATCAACAGTATTTCAGTTATGTAGCGATGCCTGACTCTTAATGATGGAGGAAGACCCGATACTCAACTGTCCATAAGGGCTGGTCAAGGCGGGTAGAACCATCGGCATTCCGTAAGTCAGTCGGGAGACTGCTCTGAAGCACTTGCTACAGTCTTGTGTTGAACCATTGATATAGAAGGTTATGATTGTTATAAACCTTTGTGATCAAAGGAGGAACTGCTCAGCACGACTCATTTCTCATCTTCTTACAATGGTTTATCATAGGCGTAGGAGCGTTTTCAATATTGGGGGGACCAACTTCAGATGAGGACCGGTCTAAGAATAAATGTTCCTAAACTTTTTCATGACTATTCATGCATTTACAAATTCGATAACATTTTAAGAATTAAAAGAAAGCGTATGAAAATGTGTATCTTTAATGAAAAAAAAAGAAAAAAAGAAAAAAAAAGGATACGCCAGGTCTCGATCTCACGCGGAAATCAAATGTATTGATCTTAACAAAAATTAGCAGCGACCAGGCTGTCACAGCCCTGGATTCAACTGGGCAAAAAGTAAAATTATTGTTTAAGTTTTAGCTAACCCGATGTGTTCAGATTGCAATTTGCGATGATGACGTCAAAAAGATTTTGGTTATTGTTCGTAACAAAAGGCGAATTGGTATTAGATAAAGCACAAAAATACACATTTATTTTTATTCTGCTGTTAAATTTCGTTTCTTTTCTTTTTCTTTTCAAATATCTTCATTTGCCATTGTGAATATTGGGGGGCCTAAGCATACTCTGCCCCCCCCCCCCGTCTGGATATTGGGGGCCGGCCCCCCCCCTGCCCCCCCCATGCTCCTACGCCTATGTTTATACGTCCTCCACTCCAAGCGAGTCCCCATTAGACGAGAAACATCGAAATAAAGGGGGTAAATCCCATTCAGACCTACCCCACCCACGCTATGATGCGTACAACAATTGGGATGCTACCAATTTACCGTAAATTCCTCACGAATTGAGATAAGCCGAACACGAATCTCAGCCAAGTCACGTAGGCTTTGCTCGTTTATGATAGGGGTTAAAGGTCGTAGCTCACAGAAGAGAAAGTCTGAAAATCATCGAAAAGGAATGTTGAAACAATAAGTTTTTTTTATTCTTGTTTGATACATGATTATTAGTAGTCACCGAAAGCATAATTGATTCAGGAGGCGCCATTTTGATTTTACCTAAGTATGGATAGTTTGTATGCGATAGATTTCAAAGGCAATGCGACGCTTTTGGATTAGAATACATGTTAATTCCCTGTAAAGATACTTTAACCCTTTACCAAATACCAAATTCTCGACTGTGCCAAATTAATCGAGTTTGCATACGACATTTCAAAATGCGATGAAAATGGAAATTGATCTCCTGATAGGGCAGAAAACACTGTGGACAAAGGAAAAATTGCTCGTTACGAGCAATTTCTCCTTTTCCAACAATGTTTTCTAGAGTGGTCTGCAACAAAATGGTTAAATGTCATTATTGTTTAGTAATGGGTGAAAGATATAAAATCGATTATTAACCTCCAAATGCCTACTTTTCAGTGTGTATCACACACCAGGACAACCGTTGTGCAATTTAGAAAAACACAAAATTTATCAAATTTCCTTACTTCTTTAAATAAGCACCTCTACATCAGTTTTTCTTTTCAGAGCGAAAACTAAATGCTTCTTAAACCAATGTTTTATAGTATACGCTGTGGCAAAAGGTACACTGCTCACTATGAGCAAAGTGAAAGCAAATACCAGGTGTCCATAGTTAAGTGTAAGCATATTAAACTTAGTATAACTTGTGATATTGACTCCACTTTGTAAAACGCTACCCTTGGATGTTTTTTCTTGTTAAACGAGAAAGCAATACCAGACGATCATTGATAAGAGCATGTATAGACAACTGAGCATTTCTTGTGGTATTGCCTCATATTTTTGAATCTCTACATTTGGATGATGTTGTTTCTGTTTCAAAGTGAAAGCAATATCAGGCTTCCATAGTTACATTTAGCGCACGTATAAACAACTAAGCATTGTAGTATTGCCTCCATTTTGTAAAACGCTACCCTTGGATGTTGTTTCTGTTTCAAAGTGAAAGCAATACCAGACGATCATTGCTAAGAGCATGTATAGACAACTGAGGATTTTTGTGATATTGACCTAATTTTGTAAAACCTTACACTGGACTATTGGAGTCTGCAGCCGGGTCTCAGATCAGCATTCGTAAAGTGCACAGGAGCTTTTCATGAATAGCATATGCAGCTGTTGGCATGAGTCCTTCACCCCCTTTCTACACTATTCATGAGGATGATAGTAAAGGATTCACCGTCTTATCATTGCGTTTCCAGCGCAATTAAGGTAAAGCATTGAGCCCGCATAATACACAAAAAAAAACAATGTTTCAAATGAACGAGACGTAAGCACAATGCATTTCTTATAACCTTGTTCCAAACGCCATATTTAAGACTGTCCCAAATTGAATGAGTTTGCAGACGACCTTTTAAAAAAATGGTGAAATAATCTTCCGGTAGGGCAGAAAGCATTATGGGAAAAGGAGAAATTGCTCGCTAAGAGCAATTTCTCCTTTTCCCACAATGTGTTCCAAAGTCGTCTACAAGAAACTTACCAAATGTCATTATTGTTTGGTAATGGGTTAAGCGGAACGCAAGTCTTTTAAGCATTCATAAACTATCCTGCTTCGAAGCAATAAGGCTTCTCTCTTCTTTTCCAACATCGTTTTCTGAAGAAAAACCCAAATTCTTTTAAGCACCCACATGCCATCCTAATTCGAAGTAATCAGACTTCTTTCTTCTTTTCCATCATCTTTTTCCGAGGAAGAAACCCCAATCATGTTCATAATTCTTCTTTTCCAATATCGTTTTCTGGGTGGGAAAATTCAAAAAATGTCCCGAAGATGTTTCGTTGTATGTAAGCCTACCTCAGTTATCAAGGGTAACATGAATTAGGCGACCACTCCTAACGTTTCATTCATAAAAGCACTGTCTGGTTTTAGGATAAGAATAGACAAGCATATGGTGTCTCTAACAATGGTGTTTGATGATTAATGCGTAACTCATACCGCCGCTTCTTTATACGCACTCTCTCTCCCAAAACCGATCCGTATGTCTCAACGTAAACCATCACACATATATATATATACATACATACATGGAGAACTTGGTTGGGAATCCGGCGCATGATGAACATGAAATCGAGTTAGATTGCTCAATGGATGCGTTTCTCCTTTTTCTTTTTCTAGGTTGATACGTTGTTCTGTCATAATTGACAATTACACAACGGTGTGCTAAAGACAAAGATTTAACCCATTACCGAACGCCAAATTTTCGCCTGTCCCAAATTGAAAGAGTTTGCAGACGACATTTAGAATTGTAATGAAATTGAAAGGTAATCTTCTGATAGGGCAGAACACCTTATGAGAAAAGGAGAAATTGCACGTTAAGAGCAATTTCTCCTTTTTCCACAATGCTTTCCAAAGTCGCCTGCAACAAAGCGGTCAAATGGCGTTATCATTTGGTAATATGTTAAAAGACAAAGTGAAATGATAGGAAAGCTAGAAGAGAAGCGGACAAGATGATTAATAAAAGAAAGGTAGAATAGAAATGTTGTTCAGGCTACCTTCGCGCAATCAGAGTAAGACCAATCCAGCTTTGGATTATTGTTTTAGAATGCAATGCGAGAGTTTCTTACGCTATCACTTTGAATGTTCAATAACTTGCATTTTAAGCTTCTGTTAGACTGTATTGTTTCTTTAGATTATGTACGGGAATGAAACATTGCTTGATGAATTAACATGAATGTTGAACAGTTTTACATTGAATACAATATCTACAGCCATCTAAAGGATCGGATTTAAGAAACTTTATAGCATGTTTGATATGATATTATATATGATATACTGATTCCGTTATAGGATTCTTAATATTATCAACAACATATTGACTTGAACTCTTTGAAAAAAACTACATTTTTTAAAACCTATGTAACGGATTGCAATTTTGCTCAATGAACAAATACGAATTTGTGTTACATAATTGCATTGAATGCAATACATTATACCATGCATGTGTTCAAATAGGGAGTTCAAGTACTGTTTGTCATTCGACTAAATGCCTTTGTCAATCATGATGATTTACGTTACGAGAGTATATTTTTATTCATAGCATCACATGATTCCTTGACCAATCCGTGGTCAGTTCACCGGTTGATTCAAAAGTGACATTTTACGTGAAAATAATACTTCACGTTCTCTTTTCTTTATTACATCCCATTCTTCTTAATTTGCAAATTATCAATTAGCTTAACCCATCACCAAACAGTTACGACAGTTGACAAGTGTGTTGCAGAGGATTCTGGAAAACATTGTGGGTAAAGGAGAAATTGCTGTTAAAGAAAAAATTCTCCTTTTCTCACAATGTTTTCTGCCGTAATAAGATTATTTTTCAATTCCATCACATTTTGGAATGTCGTCTGCAAACTGTTTCAATTTAGCACAGTCGGCAATTCAACGTTTGGTAAAGGGTTACTTGAAATGTATCGCACCAGCCTTGTTGCTAACTATCCACTCTGACCCAGGCCGAAGGACCGCCAAAACACGGCGAGTCGCGTCTGTTCTCGTTTTCTCACAGACCGCGCCGTATTGTCTGCGCGGTAATCTGCGTCACGTGACCTTGTAAATCCGAAATAAACATCCAGCCTCATTATAGCAAAACCGCTCAACGTCTGTATACAGAAACCACCAGAATCGAGAAAGGAACTTCGCCATGATTTATTTATTATGCGTTTCACTAAATCGGGCGCATTTAAACGCAATTGATATCCTAAAATAGTCGTAATATTTGTCTTCCAGGGCTATGGGTAAAGGGAACAAAGGTATTAGACGCTAGCGGTAAGGGAAATCCAGGAACATGCAAATAGGTATGCGTACAGCGCGATACGGCTGAGATATCGTTGAAAACGTTGTAACAATACCAGTATCTATGACAAGCCGTAGTTTACATTACGACGAAGAAGCCGAATTACTCTATTAACATGTGGCTTGCCATAAGCAGCAACAATAACTGTTGCTTGTGACCGCCCCAGTGCATAAGTTTGTGGTATACATCTTTTTCCCGCTAGTCCAAATGATCCAGACGTAGGCATTTAAAATGTTCTCCCTACAGATCGGACCATCCGACTTACTATCCCACCCGAATACTGGGTCATTAACAATGACCGAATGTTAGTCATCCGCTAGGCAGGATGGTCCAGAGCAAAGACCTAATAAACTCTTCTGTAACAGTTACAGCGTTGCTCATCCGGGTGAGTCATACGCGGGGATTTGACCACCCGTTGAACATTGGCATAGATTTCTCAATCCTTTTGAAGAGATTAAATCGAAACCGAGTCTCCCATTGTATCCTTAATTAAACAAGCCCTTGCTGCAGACAAACGTTTAACCATTTACCAAACGCCAACATTTACCAAACCGAAAGAGTTTGCAGACAACATTTCAAAATGTGATGCAATTGAAACGCAATCATCTGATAGGGGCAGAAAACATTGTGAGAAAATGAGAAATTGCTCGTTACGAGCAGTTTCTCAATTTCCAACAATGTTTCCCAGAGTCGTCTCCAACAAACTGGTAAAATGTCGTTATTGTTTGGTAAAGGGTTAAACGTTCTGGATCTGGATAAGTACTTCGCAGCGCATTTCGGCATATGCGCTACGGGATTTCGAAGCTTCCATGATGCTCATAAGAGCATTGTCTCCTTTTCCCAACAACACATTTTTATTTTCATTTTACTTATAGCAGATTGACAGTGTTCGTATCTGTTCGGTTTCCATTTGTCTTCTGGTTTCGGAAAGATCTAAGAAAAGAGAAATAAAATACTATTTGGTGAAGGATCGAAGTTGTATATCCAATTAGTGACCCCATGACCTTAAAAGTACAGTTCATTCATTACCCAACAGTACCCCTTTTCAATCCACCCAAATGATTTTTACAAACGATCAAAATTGTTAGTATCATCAGACGAGGATCGAACATTGTATAATACAGCATTTTCAGCGTGATATTGGCTAGGAGGCGTTGAGAGAAAAACGGAACCGCTCTTTACAGGGCTTCGTGCAAACTTTTATAACTTTCATCTGTTTGTTTTGAGATGTGTTGCTGCTGCTTTGATCGAACATTCAACTAGATCCAGACAACGATCATAAGCTGTACTGTTATACGATACACACTGAAGAATAGCCATTGGATGCAACATTAGATCGTTTTTAATTCTTTAACGTTTACATACAGTGAATTAACATGTATTTTAATCCACGAGCGTGACCATCGCTTTTGAGACCTACCGCATACAAATGTAAATACTTAGATAAATTGACGCTTCCGGAATGAGTTATGCTCTCAATAGCTACTTTTCATTGTATACCAATCAAAGATGGAACAAGTGTATTGTTTCAGCGGCATTTCATTTTGACTTTCAAATTTCCTCTTCGTTAAACAAACACCTTTAAAATGTAGAAACAAAAAGAATATTGGTCCGATTTTGACATTGTCACCCCGTGTTTACGTTAGATTGGTCCCATTAGAGAAAGTTCAATACGAGATACTAGTAGTCTGATTATAATTATGATGATGATGCTAATCATGGGGTTCGGAAAGGGGACGTCTCTGGAGCAGTACCCCAAAGAAGAAGTTATGGTAATGAGTAACGACTAACATCTATGAAAGGTCGGGTTATAGGACGATTCCTAAAAACTAGGGCTTACAACTTAGTGCTCGAATACTAAGTAACTACCTCCCGGAAACATAGCGAGCATTATAGGCGAATATGGTGATGACAAGTCATTTTTGCGCGATTCGCAGGAATCCTCGTATTTTCTGTAGAAAGATTCACTCGCAACTCGTTGTATCGATATCTTTTTATGATAGAGCCAAGTGAATTGTGTTTGTTTTATTATTATTAAGTATGCAAGATGAGTTAGATTTACCATAGGTTTTTCATAGAATGCGAGTGAAGTCGTATTTGTTTTTGCAATATACAGTCCAACTTGTGTTTGGTGGCCAGCCTATGGGACAGAGAAAAGTGGCTCTTTAAGACAGGTTGGCTGCTTAACGCAAATTGATGTACGCTATAAATCCAGCAATGGGACTTTCTGAAGTGATTGTTTAAGACAGGTTGGCTGCTTAAAAGGATGGTTGCTGAACACAAGTTGGACTGTTCATGTACACATGTAAATCGATGATTACTGCCATCCTTTGACTGGCTTTAACCCTTAGGATACTGGGTAATTTAAAAGAAAAAATATATTTTTGGTGTCACCTGCTTTCGAAAACCTTAAATATCTGCTTAATTTTGTTGAGGAACGATACTCAGAGTAGCAATCAGGTAAGATCACAGGCCAGCCGCCGATTTATTTGGCGGCTGGCCCGGATCTAACCTGTTTGCATAAGCATGAAGTCGGCTTTAGCACTATAACTGCGCTTTGTTTATGATGCATTCCTGTGTCCTTGAATATATGATATATACAATATATAGATAGATTATAAATGCTGCCTATATAACATGCCTATATATCCCTTTTCATAGTCAAGGACACAGGCAGGAAGATTTCTTAACCCTTTCCCAAGCAATAACGACATTTGACCACTTAGTTGCAGACGACATTAGAAAACATTGTGGGAAAAGGAGAAATTGCTCGTGACGAGCGATTTCTCCTTTCCTAACAATGTTTTCTGCCCTATCAGAAGAATGTTTTACAATTTCATCACATTTTGAAATGCCGTAACTCTTTCAATTTGGGACGGTCGAAAATTTGGTGTTTTGGGTTGAGCAAAGCGAAGTATTATCTCTAATCAAAAGAGGATTAATCACCGATTTGTCCCTCCTTATTCAGGCTTTGATATATTTTACTTCATGGTATTTCTATATTGGTTTGCTTTAACCCTTTCCCAGACAGCACCTTTTGGACTGTCTCAAATTGAAAGAGTTTGCAGACGGCATTTCGAAATGTGATGAAATTGAACAATATTCTTCAGAAAGAGCAGAAAACCTTGTGGGAAAAGGAGAAATTGGTCGATACAAGTAATTTCTCCTTTTCCCACACTGTTTTCTAAAGTCGTCTACAACAAAGTCGTCAAATGTGGTTATTGTTTGGAAAAGAGTTAACTTGACGATTGTACTAGTTCCTCGCCCAAGAAGGTTTTCAGAGAGACGCGCAAATAACACAGACACTACTTACTACTTTGAAAACGTAAATGCTTCTTAAAATTTAAAAAAAAAAAACATTATATATGTTTCTTCTTTAAGGTATCACAGCAGGCGATTTTAGAAAATAAAGAAGGAATAGGAGAAATAACTTCTGACAAGCATTTTCCTTTCTTGTAAAAACACAGTAGTTTATCCATGTATGTTTTTTTATCGCAATGGTTTTTCAATATACGTGAAAAAGAGATATAAGGAAATATCTCGTAGAAATCATATATTCGGAAACAAGAACAAACCAATCATTGAATCAGATGTTTCCTCGAAATTGATTGCAGAAGTTTTAGCCTAGACCACCCAACCCATTTACCAAAAAAAGATTTTCGACTGTCCAAAATTGAAAGAGTTTACAGACGACATTTCAAAAAGAGATGAAATTGAAAGACACTCTTCTGATAGGGCGGAAAACATTGTGGGAAAAGGAGCAATTGCTCGTTAAAAGCAATTTCTTCTTTTTCCACAATGTTTTGCATAGTCGTCCGTAACAAAGTGGTTAAATATGGTTATTATCTAGTAATGGATTAAGACAAAATCATCAATTCTGGACGATCTATAATAATAATAACAATAATAATGATAAAGACTTTATTTAACGAGGAAACTTATTTGGCATTTTAAACTGTCAATCTTCCATAAGATCCTTAGCAATGAACAAGCGAACAAGAAAACTAAAAGACTACTTATATATTTCAGTTTCTCGTATGTTTTAGACAGTCAGACGGAATTCAACTCCGATTCTAAAATTATTTTCAGCTTCAAAGTGGGGCAGGATCTGTAATTTCCACTTAGAGAAGAGTACGCAATAGTGGGTGAACGCCGACAACTATTCTCAGTGCATATCGGTGCATCTGTACTTCTTGTATAATCTTTTGGGTTGACTTGTACTATTTGGAGCACCAAAGAAAATACTTTGGAGCTAATAATAGACGTAAATGATGGCCTTGGAAAAGTAAAACATCACGAGTTATTCTTGAACAAAAATGATGGCCTTGGAAAAGTAAAACATCGCACACGGTAAATGAACAACTTTGTTAACATTGCAAAATTAAAGAAAAATTTGCTTAAAAAGCAAATTGTGTCGTATTGGCTAAGATATAAATTTGCTTTCTATATTTGTGATGGCTGCAGTATTACATTGTTGACAACGGCGCGATACACCATTAAATAAAGCAAAGCACTTAATTTATACCGAGCAACATTCAGTAGCGGCATATTGGTTTCAAATGTTTTTCAAATAACGATAACGATATCTTTATTCAACCCCTTCCCAAACGCCAAATTTTCGACTGTCCCAAATTGAAAGAGTTTGCAGACGACATTTCAAAATGAGATGCAATTGTAAAACAATCTTCTGATAGGGCGGAAACCACTGCGGGAAAATTGACGAGCAATTCTTCCTTTTCCCACCATGCTTTCCAGAGTCATCTGCAACAAACTTGTAAAATGTCGTTATTGTTTTGGAATGGGTTAAAGAAGGTAGCACATAAAGACATACATCAATACAATAATGATAAGTGTTTCAATATTGTAGTTGTATGTAACTCTATAGATCTGTGATGTTATCTACTTATCTAAAACACATGGTATTTAGAAAAAAAAAATCCTTAATCGGTGAGATAGTCCCTTTAACCTATTACCAAACAATAATGAATGTTGACCAGTTTGTTGCAGACGACTCTGGAAACCATTGTGGGAAAAGGAGAAATTGCTCGTGACGAGAAATTTCCCCCTTTCCCACAATGTTTTCTGCCCTATCAGAATATTTTTTTTCAAATTCATCACATTATGAAATGTCGTCTGCAAACTTATTCAATTAGGGACAGTCGAAAATTTGGCGTTTGGCAGAGGGTTAATGTTCGTTTTCACATAATGTGGTGAGCCGGTATATTCGACCATCACTAACGAGTGAGTCACTCACCAGGATGTATCGTGACGAATCCAGGTTAATCCACAAAACCCGTGTGGCCACACCTGCTGCAGACGATACGAGAAAATCAAACAGCAGACGAATAAATTACGTACTGGCTACCTACCTTTCTCAATGATACTTAGTGATTCCCTTCGACGAATAAACTACTTACTTACTTACTAACTTACTAAATCATCAGGTCACAGGTCCTTTGATTTAAACTTATTCATTTTACATCGATTGAAGCTTATCAAATTCACTCTTGATGATTGCTTCCTGGTTACTTAACTAGTACTTCCTCCGATTTGTGCGTTAGTCCCGGTAATTTTCAATGTGCCTAACGGAGATCGAACCTAGGGCCATCGGTACATAAGGCCAAAGCACTACCACTGCACCAATGCCAGCCTTTGCACAGGTCCTCTGCAGGCCCTCTTCGTCTTACTTCCATATTTCTTTATTATTTACCCGAAATCTAGTTATACTTATCGGTCTTTTGTAGTTATAGAGCATATTTTGGTTTGACCAGAATTTATCTAGTCTGCTTTTAAAGGTGTTGCTATTGTAAGCACTGGCTATATAATCTCGGAGATTCCTCCAGATAACAATTTACTTTTTTCTCACAAAATCAACGACTAGTTTGGAAGGGGTTGATTTTCAACTATATCGTTCATCTTCGATGCCAGAGTAATGGAAAGCGAGTCCAGGTAAATCCAAGGAATGCTACCGTGATCGATCTGAAATATCGGCACGTCACATTTTGTTTGGCATTGTTTTACTGCAGAGAGCGTAAAAACATTTTGACAGACAGGAATTGCTGCGCATGGTCATCCAACGCCATATAAACAGTATTTCAGTTTTTTCGCAGGTTTTAGGTTTTACGAGTATAAGGCAAGACGTTGCAGAGCATTGCCAAAGATCGCTCTCTGCTTTTTTACTGTGTTTTGTCTCCTTTTTACTTTGTTTTGTCTCCTATTTCACTGTGTTTTGTCTCTTTTTTACTTTGTTTTGTCTCCTTTTCACTGTGTTTTATTTCATTTTTACTGTGTTTTGTCTCCTTTTTTACTGTGTTTTGTCTCCTTTTTACTGTGTTTTGTCTCTTTTTTACTTTGTTTTGTTTCCTATTTTACTGTGTTTTGTCTCTTTTTTACTTTGTTTTGTCTCCTTTTTCACTGTTTTTTACCTCCTTTTTTACTGTGTTGTGCCTCCTTGTTTGCTGAGTGTTTGGTCTTCTTTTTACTATGTTTTGTCTCCTTTTTTGTGTTTTGTCTCCTTTTTTACTGTGTTTTGCCTCCTTTTTTGCTGTGTTTTGTCTCCTTTTTTACTTTGTTTTCTCTATTTTTTTTTACTGTGTTTCCCTTTTTTCCTCCTGTCATTGAATCTTTTATTACCGTGTTTTGTCTTGTTTTTTACCTTGTTTTGTCTCCTTTTTAATTTGTTTTGTCTTCTTTTTTACTGTCTTTTGTCTATTTATAACTGTGTTTTGATTCCTCTTTTACTGCGTGTTGGTCTCTCTTTTTTACTGCGTTTTGTCTAAATATTTTCTGTGCTTTGTCTCCTTTTTTCTCGTGATTTATTTTCATTTTGTTTGTTTATGAGAAACTATAAAGGTAACGGGATCAATAGAAAATAAATGTTTGGTTTCTTAGAAATGAATTGTTATCGGGCTCGGCTTCGTTTTATTATCCGATTCGCCTGCGGCTCGACGGATAATATAGAACAGAACAGAACAGACTTTTATTTAGACTTGTACAAAGTACATCATCTACAACATATATAAAGTACAATTTGATGTCAACGTGACAAACATATCCTGACAGTTACAAGAAATAGTTATGAAAAGAAAAAGAGAAAATATTAAGTTGTTATCTTTGTTATCTTTGGAGGTAAACATATACATAATTATGAGTCAGTATTTAAAAGAGCATTCCTTTTTGTAAGAGTCTCTTTAATAAACAAACAAAGCTTAATTAGTTCATCTTTCTGACAGGTCTGTAATAGAATAGTAAATTTATAAAATGAAGGTTTAATGTAGTATTTTTTCTTAATATACTTTTGTCTGATGCTTGCAAAACATTGACAAATACATATTAAGTGATATTCATCTTCGACGTCAGTGGAATTACATAATAAACAAGTTCTTTCTTCTCTTGGTAATCGGTTTCTAGAATATCTACCTGTTTGTATGTGCAAGGGATGACATGATAACCTAATTCTACAAAAATAAAATCGAAAGCTTTTTGGAAGTATATCTAAATAGGACTCGTATCCAAAAAACGTTTTAACAGACTTATACATGTATAAAACGGTGCTAGATTCTAATGTATTGATCCAACCTTGTTTGAACGTTTCAACTAGTCGTAGTTTAAATTCTGCAAGAAATACCTTAACGTTAACAGTTTGAATATTATCAAACATATATGAAAATCCATAGTCATTTAAAAGGGTTTTAATGTTACTAATCCAATTCTTACGGCCCATTATACAATCATTTTGGGCTATGTTAAATACAGACTTCAGAATAATATTGTCAGTAGTGGATAGTTTAATCCAATACTTGATAATACGAATATATCGTGACATATATAAAGGATAACGACCCAGTTCACCATAGACACTAGCGTTACACGTATTAGATTTTACTCTTAATAGCTTCTTGCAGAATTTTAGATGGATTCTTTCTAGTTCCTTTGATTTCGTGTTACCCCAGACCTCGCTTGAATAATTTAAAATCGACGCCTACAAAGGTATCAAATAATTGGCATAGTGTTTTAGGTTTAAAATCATAAATATTACATTTCGATAAAAGTACATGCATGGCCTTAAGAGATTTCCCAACCAAGTATTGCTGGTTTAATTTAAAGTTTCCAGTATAGTTTAGAACAGTTCCAAGATAGTTAAAATCATTTACTACTTCAATATGCTGATCGTTATATGTCCATCTTTCCCCCGGTAAAAGTCCACCACGTTTACGAAATACCATTATTTTGGTTTTACTTGTGTTCACAGAAAGACCCCAAGTATTGCAATAATCATGTAAAATATTAAGATAATTTTGGACTTCTTCTGGGGATTTTCCAAGAATGGCCATGTCGTCAGCAAACAATAATAGAATTAAAACGATATCACCAATAAGCAGTCCAGATGTCGCGTCTTGCTGCAGAAACAATTCAAGGTCTTCAACAAATAGAGAAAATAAAAGTGGGGACATTACCTCCCCTTGACGGAGACCGACTGCATATTGAAAATAGTCTGAATAAGAAGAGCATGATTTAACACAAGATTTGACTTTTTGGTACATATCTCGAACAATATATATACCTACGCCTTGCCCGATAACATTATTTCCGATTCACGACATCATATCTATTCTCCAATATACGGGTTAAGGGCCAAAACATGTGTTCGAAATGTCAACGTGATGAATACATGCTGAAATGTGACAGTAAAACATTGAACAAGCGTTCACAGATGACATGTGTTGTTAATGATTCCAAGGCTGCACAATGTCTTTTTGCCAACAAGCATTATCTGCTTGCACAAGAAGGTCCAGGGGTCTGTTTTACTAAACAACGTAAGGAAAATATTTGCGTAGGGCAAAACTGATACACATGGATTGTATCTTCAATGAAAGCACGAAATTGCAATGTGACACGTCATTGGAAGCGTCTCGGAGAGACGGTTCCAATGATGTGTTACTTTGCAATATTGCTTAGCCCAATATCGATAAAAGAGGAATTGTTGTTTTGGACTTACGCAAATCTTAAGCGTAAACTGTTTAGTAAAACGGCACCAAGGTGAAGACGTCTAAGTCGCCTAGATACAACGATCAATGCCTAGAGAACCACTCGAGTTACATAATGATCATGGTGAATCCATTACAAAACGCTAAATTTTCGATTGTCCAAATTGAAACAGTTTGCAGACGACATTTTATGTGATGAAATTGAAAAATGATTTTCTGATATGAAAATAAAACATTGTGGAAAAATGAGAAATTTCGTTAAAAGCAATTTCTCCTTTTCCAACAATGTTTACCAGAAAACGTCTGCAATAAATTGGTCAAATTTTGATATTGTTTAATAATTATTTCAGCACTTGTCTGTGACCAAAATGAGCATAGCATACTATCGGAATTATTTGTTCCATCTTTGCACAAAATTAAAAACCTTGAAACGTTGAACATACTGTGGAGTTGAGAATGATGCTTGATTATGAACAGCATACATCTTTGATCACAACCCAATTTGCTTGGGATATAAATTTGTATCATATACCAGATTGTGTTCCGGCGCAATACGTATGCTCTTTTCGTTTATTGATAAATCATGTTCGTTTGCAATAAATACATTGGCTAGAATGATTCATCGATTGTCTTTCTACCCTATTACCTCTTAAAGGATTGTTGGTCTGTTCAAAAACTGTAGCCAACACTTGACTACATATGTAAACTAAATATACAAGCTGTTTTGAAATCATAGGATGAGATGTATACATTTCTTTTAATTTCTTATACAGTAATAATGGTTTCCAAAGTTCTGGTATTCAAATGTTAAGGGCATTTTCTACAGTTTTATAACTAAATAATCCTTTCATGGAAATTTCTAAATTTTTGATATGTTATTAAGAAATGTGTTGTGAATTCAAAAATGAAAAGAAAAGTGCAAGTTGACGAGTAAGTATTTGTAAAATGGCAATTCCCATGGTAACTGTTTGGGGCAAAACTGTCAGAATGACGATACCATCTTCAAAAGTAATAAAATTATTTCTGGAAGGTTTATTAACACGAAAATTATGTCTTCATACATTCAATACTTTATAATTCAATGTAACTTTGAATTATTACAATCTGAACATTTTTTGTTATCCAAATCGGATTTTCAAATTTTTGTATTCGGCAAAAAACAATGAAACTTGATATCTATATTACATAATAATGAAGTTATTTAAAAATTCCTTTTATAGAATTTTCTTATTTTTCAGTATGTGAGTAAAATTGAATATTGAAATAAAAAATGCAAAAAAGTATATGTTGACGAGTAAGTTTTTCTGTAAAATGACAGTTTCTGTAGTAACCGTATTTGAAAAACATTTATAAAAACGACTAATATAACTTCAAAGTAAGAAAATAGAAGCTGGGGACTTAATATACATGAGAAATATATAATATCTTTAATAACCATTTATTGTTTTTTGGATAATATGATTATTCTTTGAAAAAAATTGCATACAGTAAGGCTTCATCCGAATAAAAACGTTTATCCGACTACTATGCAAGTACCTCTTCGTTAAGGTAGCACACTATAGTTACACCAGCCCTAGTTCGAATTGGTAAGGGCCTAAATTGATAATATACAGCATTGACAGGCTAGAATATATTTTTTAGTCTTCTAAACCTATTTGACTGTCTCAAATGTCTCAAAATCCTGCATCTGAACTTGATCTGTTAAGTTTGTGAAGAAAAACCAAAGCTCAATATAGCCAAAGCAGAGATAGGGGTTGTTGATGCGAAACTAGGTGCTAGCTTTTGACCGGCACAACAAATGTTGATTCGTGGTGAGAAAAGAAGCTGGATGGAAGGCCATTTTTGGTGCATTTTTAAGGTAAACTCTGTTTTACTACCATAAAGTACCGATACGTTTCAAAGTATTTTATTCTGTCGCTCGGTTTGTTTGGGACTTAACGCTGATGTCAACAGTATTCTAGTCATTTTGATGACTTTTTCATCTGTTTTATTTTCCACGTAGAGCATGGATAAACCTTGCTGGCAGTGCACGTATTGGTCCGTTTGGCTGATGGACAAAGTATTGGATTGAGACATGCTGAAATGGCTTCCGACAAGGTTTTTCATGGGTTTTCGCGTCCACTTTAAAATATGAAATTGGGATCAAATATTCAAAATGTGGCTGTTTAGACTAGTCTTTTGGTGCTCTTTTACTGCTGTCTCATATATGCATCTGAAAAAATTGCTCATTGTATTGCAGGTTTTGGCTTGAGTGGTAAAGCAGGACATCTTGTGTGCGTGTGTGGGTCGGCCGAGAGGATTTTGAGCCAGTACTGTCTAGTGCTACCTTAAGAGATTATTATCTTCCTTGGCTGCGCAGATGAAGTGCTCAAAAAAACAAAACTACCGAGAACGTCCTTATACAATACGAGGTTAAAAGTTCAACTGCGGTTTCAATGCTACTCCTAGAAATATCAGTTTGCATCAACAGTCTTTTCTCAAAACATCTTGTTTACCGTATACTGTGATAATAAGAAATGCTGAACAAGTCAAAACCTCTGCATTATAATGCCAGTTCCGGACAATGCACTTTAAAATGGAGTTCAAGGAGAAAACATAAATGTCGTCACGATATAAACGAAATAAATTGTTGACACTGAAGTAAGACCCAAAAACTTTCAAATCATTCATGCATACCGAAATATTAGTCGATGTAGCATTTCATCGTTGTAAATACAAACATGACGTTTTATACTCATTTATTTTAATTTCGGTATGAAACGTAGGCTAAACTGGTATTCTGCATACACCTTTCCCTATTTTTCCAAATGATGTTCAAACGATATAGGAGTATTATATCGACGGATTTGCCTCACATCCATAAGCAAGTGAAGAAGAGATGTCTGGGGGTAGAGCGTCTGCCTCATCACAAGAGGGTCGTGAGTCCGAACCAAGTGAGGAGAGGGATTCCCTTTACGATTTTTCATTTATCCACGAAAAATGAATACATACCCAGGAGGCAGAATCGATTTACAAGGGAGCGTATCTTCCTACATATCTTAACATGCTTAAGAAATGTTTGCATCAACAGGGTACATTTCGTTTAAGATACACGTACTTTATATTTGCAGTATCAGTTCATCCTTTAGAACTTCGTACGTACATTCACTAACGAAGTTTGCAGAAGAGCGCGAATGTACTTCCTAAAGAAACTCCGCATACTTCTTAATCGATAATTCGTCCAAAGACTTATGGAAACATGACATATATGCTACCTTAAAACAAACAATTGAAGACACAAATCTATGCAGCCTGCTATAGAAATACTTTATTTTAAGCCTGGTCTTTGCGTTTAAGTATATTCATCTAAGCATATTTATTTCAGCATATTTTGAAATTGATTCTTTTCCCTTACGCATGCTGTTAGAATTCTCTAAAATGGTATAAGAGGTCCATATTCTAGGCGTTCGCGTATAGCTAACCGGTTATCTCTTCTGTGAACTATATTTTGGGGAGACTTATTAAGAAAGTCTCGTACGCTTCTAATTCAACAGTTATTCAACATATTTGTTTTACATCGATTGTGAGGGAAGCTTAAAGCTTGTTCAAAGCCGCTTTCGATGACTGCTTCCTGGATACTAATCCAGTAATCGCGCCGGTTTGTGGATTAGTCTCAGAATTTTCGCCCCGCCTATCGGGGATTTGAAACCGGGACCCTCTGTACAAGAGCCCGTCGCTCTACCCCTGCACCAATGTCGCCCACCTATAATGAGTAGCAACAAAATAGGATTTCGCCTTCTTGTTTCCAAAGCACTGGATGATAACGGCCCTCATACACCTTTTTATCAAGACATCTGTTAAGACTAACCTTATTACTTTCAATGGGTTAATTTCATCTCAAGACCTCTCTGTTCTTTTGTATTTGAAAAAAAGGTATTCCGAGAGTATATTGCGAAAGGCATTAGCTTCCAACGTCGAAGTTTTAAAGTAACCGATACTAGTATTAAGGGGTGAAGAAAAAGCAATAAAGAAGGGTGCAATTCCACATGGCCGGTTTGTTTATTACGACATAATTTGCCTAATAATGCACAATGCAGAAACATAATCATAATAAACCTGTGTGGAAGAGCGAGAAAAATGGTCCTACTCGGGCATCGCCAAAGATCAATGCTGCTCGAAAGTATTTACAACAGCCCGATCAATTTTAGTATTGTACGCATTAAAGTTTCAGTATTCCCGACCGATGAACACTCTTTCGCTTTAAAACACTCTTCAAAAAGCATGCTATTCGCAACCATTTTGGTTTAGATTGTGCGCTGACCGATCCGGTGTTTTTCGGTTAAACATGATACCGTTTTTTTTCGACTCCGAGTCAACCCAAAATAACGAAAGTAATTCGAAGGACCGGCTTGATCGACCACCTACCGCATTGTGCACATGCGTGTTACAGTCCCATTCGAACAAATAGCGCCGCTGCATGGTTTAGTGGAATTTCTGTCCTTAACCCATTACCAAACAATAACGACATTTGACCAGTTTGTTCAATTACACCTCATTCCCGAATGTTCTACAAAGGTCTTGAGGATTCATTATGGGGAAAAGATTATTTGCTTATATTGTATTTTGTCCCATGCTGCTTCTTTCAGTTTGGACAAGTCATGAGTATCCAAGTAGGAACTTGGTTTGAAATATTGCTCTCTAACATCTATTTAGGGATACTGATAAAAATCCGTAAAGCTTTTATTAGGACTGCGACAACGAAATGTTTAAAAGAATAAGAAACAAAGGAAGGGAAAACAAGTTATCTTGAGCATTGGAAACACCTCTTATCTTACGGATGGGGAAATACCTAATATCTTAACCATGGATAAAACACCTCTTATCTTAACCATTGGAAAATACGTCTTATCTTACGAATGGGGAAATACCTATTATCTTATCCATGGGCAAATACCCCTCATCGCAACCATGGGGAACACTTTTTAATTTGACCATAACAAAACACCTCTTGCCTTGAGCAAATAGAAAACTAAACGATTGGGAAAATATCTCTTATGTTAACCATGGTGAAAATACATCTTTTTATAATCATGGTGGAACACATTTTATCTTAACCGAAGAGAAAACACTTCTTATCTTAACCGTAGAGAAAATACATCTTATCTTAACCGTAGAGAAAACACATCTTATCTTAACCATTGGGAAAAACATTTTATCTTAACCGTGGAGAAAACACTTCTTATCTTAACCGTAGAGAAAACACATCTTATCTTAACCGTAGAGAAAACACATCTTATCTTAACAATTGGGAAAAACATTTTATCTTAACCGTGGAGAAAACACTTCTTATCTTAACCGTGGAGAAAACACTTCTTATCTTAACCGTAGAGAAAACACATCTTATCTTAACCATTGGGAAAAACATTTTATCTTAACCGTGGAGAAAACACTTCTTATCATAACCGTAGAGAAAACACATCTTATCTTAACCGTAGAGAAAACACATCTTATCTTAACCATTGGGAAAAACATTTGATCTTAACCGTGGAGAAAGCACTTCTTATCTTAACCATTGGGAAACACATCTTATCTTAACCATTGGGAAAAACATTTGATCTTAACCGTGGAGAAAGCACTTCTTATCTTAACCAATGGGAAAAACATTTTATCTTAACCGTGGAGAAAACACTTCTTATCTTAACCGTAGAGAAAACACATCTTATCTTAACCATTGGGAAAAACATTTTATCTTAACCGTGGAGAAAACACATCTTATCTTAACCGTAGAGAAAACACATCTTATCTTAACCGTAGAGAAAACACATCTTATCTTAACCGTGGAGAAAACACATCTTATCTTAACCATTAGGAAAAACATTTTATCTTAACCGTGGAGAAAATACTTCTTATCTTAACCGTTGAGAAAACACATCTTATCTTAACCATTGGGAAAAACATTTTATCTTAACCGTGGAGAAAACACTCCTTATCTTAACCGTAGAGAAAACACATCTTATCTTAACCGTAGAGAAAACACTTCTTATCTTAACCGTAGAGAAAACACATCTTATCTTAACCATTGGGAAAACATTTTATCTTAACCGTGGAGAAAACACTTCTTATCTTAACCGTAGAGAAAACACATCTTATCTTAACCATTGGGAAAAACATTTTATCTTAACCGTGGAGAAAATACTTCTTATCTTAACCGTTGAGAAAACACATCTTATCTTAACCATTGGGAAAACATTTTATCTTAACCGTGGAGAAAGCACTTCTTATCTTAACCATGGGAAAAACACATCTTATCTTAACCATAGGGAAACACATCTTATCTTAACCATTAGGAAACACATCTTATCTTAACCAATAGGAAACACATCTTATCTTAACCATTGGGAAACACATTTTATCTTAACCGTGGAAATAAAACATCTTAATCATGGAAAGGGTACCTCTTATCTTAACCGAAGAGAAAACACATCTTATCTTAACCATTGGGAAACATATTTTATCTCAACCGTGGAGAAAATACTTCTTATGTTAACCGTGGAGAAAATACTTCTTATCTTAACCGTGGAGAAAACACATCTCATCTTAACTATGAAGAAACACTTCTTATCTTAACCGTGGAAAAAAACTTATCTCAATCATGGAAAAAGTACCTTTTATCATAAGCATAAAAACACCTTATACCTTTACCATAGGAGAAAACACATCTTATTTCAAGTGATTAAAATGGTGAAAACACTCCTATTTTCATAACCATCGGAAAAACATCTCTTATCTTAAGCCTGGCAAAATTCTTCTGCTTATGTTAAGAAACCATAACTTAGGAGGGATACCGGTTTTGGAGGGTTTCACAGTTGCTGACTTCGAGGTTATGGATAAAGCAAAGATTGTACATCTTATATCTATAAGAGCTATCGAAAACAGAATTAAACGTTTCTGAAGAGAAATAACATTCACCAACTCTATGAAAGGTCTACAAAATTTAAGCACAAAACGTTCTTTAATACACCTGCTAATCAAAAACAGCTCGTTTATTGGTAAATCAATTTTCGAGCAGGGGTCTGCGTTTTATTTGTGGAAATCCGTTTGACGTAGGCTTCCGTTGTATGAAAGCCGATCGCCCTTTGAAGGTATTTTCATCTAATTCAAGTTTTATTTTGACTACCGTATTGCTATTACGAACGCTATTTGAATTGCAATATCTGGCGTGTTTTGGCTTAAGATACACAAACGCTGCAAAGGTCAAGCTGAGCGACTTTGCGATTGTTATGTAATTTTGTCATCGATATTTGAAGCCATTTTGACACATCATTTGGACGGTGTCGTTTATGTCCCTTAGAATGCTGGCTAATTTTCTTAAACAATATTATTGTGTCGTCTACTGTCGAAAACCTTCAATATCTGCTTGATTTTGATAAGGAAAGCTACTCAGAATAGCAAACAGGTTAAATCATAGGCCAGCCGCCGGTGAACTAACCTGTTTGCATAATCATAGGCATGGAGTCGGTTCCAGCACTATCAGGGTTAAATATGGCTTGGAAAAGAGAAAAGGCTAAATAAGAAAGTATACAAATGAAAATATCGATGAAAACAAAACAACAAACACAACCCCTGATTCATGGGGATAGGATAGGAAATTAACACATATTAACGAGTATTCATGCCTTTAATGTTCTAAAAGACACAGACAAACTCGCCTCGCCATTTGCCTATAATGCGATCTCTCTTCCGAAGAATTACCTCGTTATAGCAGACATCTAAGGTGAATTTCATATAGGTGAAAGGGCATTACTGGACAGTCGCTCTGTAAATATGTGTGGCGAACGGAGACATCGGTCGTCAAACCCGGTAAAATGTCTCTAGGCGCACAAAACGTTGCCTGTATGTGGTTACATATGAAAGATAGGTATTACAAGAATCAGTTAACAGTATATTTTAACCCGTTACCAAACAATTACGACATTTTACCAGTCTGTTACAGACGACTTTGGAAAGCATTGTCGAGCAATTTCTCCTTTTCCCGCAATGTTTTCTGCCCTATCAGACGATTAATTTTCAATTTCGTCACATTTTGAAATGTCTGCAAACTCTTTCAGTTTTTTTGGACCGTCGACAAATCTGGCAATTGGTAAAGCGTTAACACATTACCACATAAGGCCACAGTTTGGCGTCTTGTAGCAGACGTCTTTCAAAAAGCATTGTGGGAAAAAGAGTAATTGCTTGTCACGAGCAATTCCACCTTTTGCCACAATCTTTTTTCAATCTCATATTCACATATCACAACGGCAGAATCGAATTATTTTTACATGTTTACAAATGTTTTGCAATGTTGTCTGCTAAAAGTATAGAAATGTCGTATGCAGGTGGTAAAGAGTTAATGGAATTTTAAAAGAGCATTCCACCAATTCCCATCTTTATGATTATGTGCCGCCACTGGTATGGTTATTCTTCTGGGTGTGTTAACCATCGTTTCAACACTTTTCCAGTTATGGTCAATTTTAGTTGTTTTAAACCTAGTCATTTTACATCGATTGAAAAACAATTTATTACAACTTAGATTAATCACTCTTCTCTCCATTCTGCTTCCTAGAAACATAACCAGTACCTGCGCCAAACATGGACTGAAGTAAGGTTGCAATGCAGATCTCACTTACATGTACTCGCGTCGAATGCGGGTAATTGAAAGGTTGCAAGGAAGATCCCGCTACTTATTGGATTCGTTCACACGACCCTCGTGTCCAAAGGCCGACGCTCTACCCCTGGATTTTTTCCTAGCCCGATCTCATCATTGCATTCACACAGCTTGGTGCTACCCTCGTCTTGAGTATTCGAACTCACCTGACCCGAATATGAAGAATAGGAGGGAAATAGCCCCCTCAAAGAAAACATGACACATTAATCAAAATCATCACACGAAAATAGCAATGGTGAGAACATGCATGCCCTTTTCTAGATTCCTTCTGATAAACTTGTGTTACCTTGGTTTCGAAACTAAGACCATCGTATATTGTTCATTATATCCTTCTTACACTGCTACTTGTGTAACGTAAACCACAATCGATTTCGAATAGGGAGGCAATAGAGAGAGGGGTGGGGGGGAAAGAAAGAGAGAGAGAGAGAGAGAGAGAGAGAGAGAGAGAGAGAGAGAGAGAGAGAGAGAGAGAGAGAGAGAGAGAGAGAGAGAGAGAGAGAGAGAGAGGAGAGAGAGAGGGAGGAGAGAGAGAGAGAGAGAGAGAGAGAGAGAGGAGAGAGAGAGAGAGAGAGAGAGAGAGAGAGAGAGAGAGAGAGAGAGAGAGAGAGAGAGAGAGAGAGAGAGAGAGAGAGAGAGAGAGAGAGAGAGAGAGAGAGAGAGAGAGAGAGAGGGAGAGGGAGAGAGAGAGAGAGAGAGAGAGAGAGAGAGAGAGAGAGAGAGAGTTAAGGACAGGGGAGAGGGAGGGAGAGAGAAAGGGAGAGAGAGAGAGAGAGAGAGAGAGAGAGAGAGAGAGAGAGAGAGAGAGAGAGAGAGGGGAGAGAGGGGAGAGAGAGAGAGAGAGAGAGAGAGAGAGAGAGAGAGAGAGAGAGAGAGAGAGAGAGAGAGAGAGAGAGGGGA
>OX401413.1:14067289-14099958 GCA_947846245.1 Cerastoderma edule
GAGACTACTTTGTTATTTCTCCTTTTTCCACATTTGTTTCTGCCTTATCAGATTACTATTTATCAATTTCATCAAATTTTCATCATATTATTTTCTTCTGCAAACTCTTTTAGTGTGGGACAGTCGAACGTGTGTCGCTTGGCAAAATGTTAAGTCGTTTAGAGGAACGGTACCCAGTTCGTTCTCTACCCAAGACGGAACAAGCGCGGCCTTCCGCATCTTAACTACGGTCCTCTTTGAGCAGATTAGCCGTACAGGATTAACGAAATTGAACGTGCTATTTAATGAAAAACTTCACGCACACCAGATAAGGCTAATAAAAGTCTATTTAATTCCCCATGGCCGTCTCAATAGACTCGAATTATAAATGATAATTTCTCAAATATTCCAAATTATACAGAACGACGGGACCGTAGTCAAAAACCCTTTCCGCTTTTACCTGTCCGGCTTCAACGCTCTTTTGCCGATGTAAACAGTTGAAACATTGATTCGAAAATTTATGAATTTGCACATTAATTAGAAAATTCGTTCTTTTGTCACACTGTTTCCCATAGGTATTGATCAACTTTGCAATATTTCATATGTTTTTTTTTATCTTTTTTGTATTACTTTTATTTTGGAAAGGATGTATATATATGTCACCCGCTGCTAATTACTCGAAATTTGGGGAAAAGGGATTAAAAGTCTATTCCTAATTCATGCTAATTTGTGCGTCTTTCAATAAGTATTAAGGCCGTGAATTGGCCCGTATCAGCCGTCTTTATGCAACGGCTTTCTCTCACTCTCCCCCCCCCCCCATTAGAATACACGAATCATGGTGGTGGTATTTCACCTTTTTTGGGAGCGATTTCTTTATTGGGATTAAATAGATTGACAAAGAAAAAGGGAGTAGCCATACTTATCACGCTTTGTGTAGCTCGGGATCAGACGATCCCTATAATGCTTCAGAGGCCAAGTTAGCGGCCTTTAGCTCAGCGGTAGTGGCTCTGCTAAGGATTCGAACCTCCGATTCGACATACCTGTATCTTTACACATATTTTGTAATTTGATTGAGAGCTGCATTTTGTTTCGTTTGAAAACCGTATTTTGTATTTCTTGAGGGCTATAATTCGTATTGTTTGAAAAGTATATTTTGTATTGATTAAAAGCTATATTTTGTATCTCATTGAACGATTTTTATGCCAATACAGAGTAATGCCGACATGGATAAAGTTTGAACTAAGGTAAATGAAAAGTAAATGAAAACGAAATTTATCTTGGGCGCATGATGAAGGGAAATTAAACACATTCAGTCGTCTTCTTTTAACGGTATACATTGGCCATATGGTTAAAGCAGTCAGCTATTCAGCAAGAATCCTTTGAGAGACAGGATTTACATATAGGTAAGTGATCAGGCTGTCGAGAATCAACAAGAGTATTCGTAAAAACCGGTGAGCCAATGGCTGTACATCAGTAGAATCGTGAACACGGAAACACCTCCATAACTTGACTTTTGTTGGTTCTACCTCTATTCCAAAGACGAGTTTGTACTAAAACATTGCAGTAAATGAATTATGACTTTAACTCACTAACAAAGTGCTTAATAGTTCCAACAGAAATTCCCCGAACTTTGCAAGTGATTGGTCTTTCCAAATGTTACAAAAATGTCGCAGGTATTATCTTGACGATGTGAAGCTGCTTGTTCACAGATGTAAAGACCTATGGAAGATAAAACCGAACGGCTTTAAAACTGAACAACAGCTGTACCATTATAGGATGTGCATCGAAGCCGTCGGAAGCAAAATGAGTTCGCATTTACTAGTAGCTTATCGAGCCTGTATACAGTGAATCAATATGTATTTTAATCCAAAAGCGTTGCAATAGTCTTGACATGTACCGCATAATGGTATGTACATACGTAGATATACTGTGGCTTTCTGAATGTTTTTAATAGCTTTTTTTATTTTATCTTACAACAATACAAAAACGGTATAGTTGCAATGACGTTTTAGTTTGACCTTCAAGTCTTCTTACCTGTGAACGATCAACTTTAAAGAGTAAATAGTATGTTATCAATAACAAGAATGATGGAGAATCATGAAACTCAAGGTCTAAACCAATTGCAACAAAAGTAGAAAACCGATTGTGTAAATATTTCTTTGGAAGCCAACCAGTACTCGCGCCGAATGTGGAATCGAGAGTGATTGATATAAAGTTGTAAGAACTTGCTTAACAATAGATGTAAACTAAACTAAGGAGGAATTCTTCCTTTGTCAGTATGGGTTTGATATGAAACAATCGAGTTACTTTTTGTTTTGTTATACTAATCATTGATCGACGGTAGCAGGTCGGATCATGTCACATGGTACTTACAGCCGGTACAATTCAATAGATCGAGAGAGACAAAAAACGACGTTAATTATACTTCCCAGAACAGGCTCATACAAGCCGAAAACCAGCCAGCCTCCCAAATGGCTCAAACCCCTTTTCTCAGGAACCATTGCTCACATAAGGCGAAACCTTTGATGTTTTTCCCAAACCACGACGGTGGGGGATTAGCTTAATTGGTTTGCGTTCGCTCAGTCGGTGGGCTCACAATGGGCAAATCTATCGGTGAATGTCAAACCAGTAGCCGTACAAATAAAGTGTAGCGCATCTTTTTACCATGCTCAGAGAGCGGGTCTAATAAGGTGTTTCGCCATTCTGTTTGATGATGTTTCGCCTTGTCGCAGAGCTCTCTCCAGCTGTGTTTCTCTCCGTCTCTCACGTCTTCATCTCTCTCTGCCTCTCTGTATCCATCTCTCTCGGTCTCTCTCTGTCTCCCCTCTCTCTCAGTCTCTCTCTCTCTCTGTCTCGCTCTCCCCCCCCTCTCTCTCTCTCTCTCTCTCTCTTTCTCTCTCTCTCTCTCTCTCTCTCTCTCTCTCTCTCTCTCTTTCTCTCTTTCTCTCTCTCTCTCTCTCTTTTGTTTTCTCTCTCTATCTCTCGTTCCCTCTCTCTCACTCTCTCACCAGGCTTCTTGTCATTGCACTTTGATTATGTGGAAATATGATGACACTCTTCTATTTATGGATAAGATAAAACATATGATAGAGAAGTCATTTTGTTATTGAACCTTTATTATATGGATGTCTCATGATAACCTGTTTATATGGAACTCAGCTCTTTGATCTCAAGATGAAGATGTGCTTTTAAAGAGATTATCATGATGAGAACAGTTGTTTCGAAATGCTGATTGACTGTTCTGGGGCCCGTTTTACTAAACAACTTACGGAAAATGTTTGCGTAAGTCATTATTGATAAACATGGATAGTATCTTCAATGAAAGTACAATGTTGCAATGTGGCACTTCATTGGAAGCGTCTCGGAGAGACGATTCCAATGACGTGTCACTTTGCAATATTGTTTCGTCCAATATTGAAATAAGAGGAATTGTTGTTTTAGACTTACGCAAATCTTAAGCGTAAACTGTTTAGTAAAACGGTACCCTGAAGAAATGATATTAATTAATCTTTTCAAATGTAATAACAATTATAATTATGCTGCTGCTGGTTATGATGATGATGGTGATGACGATGATGAGGATTTTGATTACAAATGTTATAATAACAATGAAATGATAATGAAATGATGATGGTAATGACAATCAATCTATTTTCGTTTCATGTCAAGTCTTTTAAAAGTTCATATCAATCTTAATTGATTCTTTGATATGAAATGTTGAGCGGTGTCTAACATAAGGTATCTACAGTCGGATAATATAAATCATGTGCTTTTACATCTCAGTGTGTACTATTTGGCAGAAATCAATGTGACAAAAGAAGGAATAAGGAAAAATCCGTCGTCGGTAACTCATCATTGTCACAGCTGTGCATTAAACCGAGAACATTAATTGTTTAAATATGACTAGATACGTAATTATGAGCTGATATTTATACGATTTATATTCAATGACAATGCAATATAAACAATCTTGACACATAACTCGTAATTTATTCGACCATAAACCTCGACAGACGTTTAACCCTTACAGTGCTGGAACCGACTTCGCGCTTAAGCAAGCAGGTTAGATCCAGGACAGCCGCCAAGTAAATTGGCGACTGGCCTGTGATCTAAGCTGTTTGCTACTCTAAGTGTCTCTCCTAAACAAAATTAAGTAGATATTAACGGTTTTGGAAAGCAGACAACATAAACATCTATTTTAAGAAAAGTATCCGGCATCCTAAGGGTTAAATAGTAATGTGGTTGGTGTCGATCACGTGATGGCCTTTGAAACTCAACGCAAACCAGTCGGAAAAAAGTCTATTAAATGTTTGCGTGAATTCACGGACTGTTGTAAATGTTTTCTTTTTTAATTCTGTGAGGAAAGTAAAGACTGCTCTTTTACACGCCTTTCACATTGTCACAACCCTTACAGTGCATGAACTGACTTAATGCTTATGCAAATAGGTTAGGTGAAGTAAATCGGCGGCTTTTCTGTGATCTAACATATTTGCTACTCGGAGTATCTCTCCTCTTCAAATTTAAGCAAACATTTATGGTTTTGAAGCGGACAACACAAAAATCTATTTCTAGAAAATAACCCAGCATTATAAGGGTAAAAACACAATAGTATTTTATTTGTTTTATCTAGTATAAACGACATCACTCAGTTATGTATGAATGTCCAGGTGTCGTGTGCATATCCATTCCGACGGAAAAAAACCACACAGAAAAACAAAGGAAAAAATTCATATTTGTCGTTTGGTGGCTTGGTGAAGAGTTAACATTCTAGGAGTTATCAGTCATCTGTCAAAACGCAAATGTTTAAGTTGTATTACAAGACGATGATGGATCACTCTAAATCTATTTAGTCCGTACCAACACAGTCGTCCACAGTTATGTTCGACCACCAAATGATTTATGACGAAACGAGTAAACCAGTAAGATTTCAGCCATGGCATTAAAGAATGACAACCTTATGTAAATCGACATTTCTTTGCATTGGTAGACCTGCAATTGTCTTTGACCTGGCATATCTGACCTGACATATCTGGTCCATCGATGTCATCTTACAACTTGAATGTTTCTTCATCTACTGCAGACGGCTTTTCAAAAATATCGGTTTAGAAAAAAGAGAAATTGCTCGTATGAGCATTTTCTCCTTTTTACCAACCGATTATCTTTACATGATCAGACTTGCGACTGTCGGTTTAGCTCTTTTAGTTTGAAATCAACGCATGACATGTATGTAAATATCAGGCAAGGGAATCACTTGACCAATGTTTACGATCTTATGTGAGAACAAGATCGCTGCACCCAGGCATTGTGTACCCTACATGAGTTGGCCATCAACTTTCCGGTCTGGTCGAGTGTCAGACGTAACACCTTTATAAAACATGGGTCAGCATGTACCACCAGAACCGGAAAAATGATGTCAATCCATGCATGGTACACAATGTGGTTCTCATCAGCCAAAATACGTGAAAAAAGCAAAAATACCTGTGGTGCAGCCATCTTGTTTGGACATCAGATCGTAAACATTGGTCACGTGATTTTCCCGCTTGTTTTTCTTCAGCAACCATCCGCATTCTTTCACGCATTCAGTAGTATGTCAGTCTTACACAATGGACAGCACAACAAATTGATTGACATGTATACCACAACCACAATCTATCTCGAATTCAAACGGTCGTAAACTTTTTATACTAGTCAATGTTAACATAAGGTTACGAATTTCCCAATCGGGTTACATCCCTGATTACCATGTAAGTATTCGGCCTACAAGCGGAGTTGTCGAGAGAAAAGGACATCAGTTAATGCCTTCGTCATCATGAGTGGGAGTCGACGGTCTCTACATGTATAATGCGCCGGTTCATACCAAATACCAAACTGAGTTTGAGGAAGAGGAAGGGTATTTACATCATCAAGGTGATCAGTAATATAACACACACGTAAATATATAGAAAGTGGGCTTTCTTAATTGAAGTTCATTTTTAGAAATAAATGCATTTAAAAATATGTTGAGAATGCAACTCAACAAATCTGGGGCCCGTTTTACTAAACAGTTTACGCTTAAGATTTGCGTAAGTCTAAAACAACAAGTCCTTTTATTTCAATATTTGGCAAAGCAATATTGCAAAGTAACACATCATTGGAATCGTCTCTCCGAGACGCTTCCAATGACGTGTCACATTGCAATATTGTACTTTCATTGAAGATATTATCCATGTTAATCAATTATGACTTACGCAAACATTTTCCGTAAACTGTTTAGTAAAACGGGCCCCTGAAGTGTTTGTTTCTAGATTGCAAGAATACATATTAGAATACCGGTCTTTTCAAGATAGATTATTAGCTTAAAGCTTTCGTCCTATTCCAATTGTAAAAAACATATCTTATAATACAATATGTTTTAACTAAGATAAAGAATATGTAAATCTATTAAACGTTTTTTAATTAAGATAAAGTATGTGTTATTATATCAAATGTTTTTAAACTAAGATCAAGTATGTGTAGTTCTATCAGACGTTTTTAAACTAAGATAAAGTATGTGTAATTCAAGCAAACGCTTGAACATGTATAGTGATACAATATGCTATCAGATAGAACGTTCTTAAATCTTTGGTATTTTTTTTTTTTAAAGTAAATCTCTCGCAATGCTTGCTGAGGTTTCCAAAATAATTTGGATTATTCTATAACCTCCATGAGCATGCTTCCAGAACACTACTGTACAATTCATCATATCCTACACGAACACCAACTTAATGGTAACATGCTATGAAATGTAATTGAAAATATGTATTTTGTAAATGACTAGAAGCTGTACTAGCTTATGTCAGTAAAAATTGTCTATGTCTATGTCTTAACCACATATGTCCTACGGGGTCCCGGGAATGGGCGAAGGGGTGTACATCTTGCTTCGTTTCTTTACCACATGCAGACGACATATTTTTTTACTTGAAGCAGACGACTTTTGAAAAGCTTTGTAAACATGTGAACACTCTTTCAGTTCTGCTCATCTGATATGCGAATAAATTGAAAAAAAGCATTGTGGCAAAAGGAGAAATTGTTCGTGACAAGCAATTTCGTCTTTTGCCACAATGCTTTTTGAAAGTCGTCTGCTTCAAGACGCAAAATGTGTCGTTAGGTGGTTACGTGAAAAAATATGAAAACATCGATATTTCAGCGACGTCTACCTACATGTATCAATGTATTAAATTATGGCCCACGCTTACTTCTAATGACAAAACGCGACGCGTGAAGACAGACTGACGTCTTCCGACGTCACACACAAACGTTGCCGTATGTTTTAATAGTTTGAAATAATTGACCGACAATTTTGTGTACAATTATTTTGCAGGGGAATCTTTGATTTAAGGTAGAATACCCATAACTCGCTTTTTTGAAAACATACGTTCGTCGGAATACTTCGGGCGTTCTCGGTATACATCGGTCGTGGCCTGAACTATTCGGTTTATTGCGAATAGTTCCGGTCCCAACCGATGTATACCGAGAACGACCGACATAATCCGACGAAAGAGTGAATTTTGAAACGGTGGATTATTTCTCCTTAAACAAAAACGTTAAGGTTATGACTTTACAGCAGCGCTTTGGAAATAAAGAAATACGAGAGAGACTTCAAAACGACAGGGTTGATATTAAAAAGTGACACATACATAAAGCCATGGGATACCTTAAAGTATTGTTTTATCCTGACGTTGAATCAATTACATGTAAATCAATAAAACTCTAATTAACGACATATCGAAACAAGTGGGTGATTCTCCCACATCTACATATTGACATATTTGATCATTGATTATATCGTCGAGAAGATTTTAACCATTCGGATATTTTTTACCCCTTGCTGTAACAGGCTTCTTGCATATGCAAACAGGTTAAATCCAGACCAGCCATAAACTAAATTGGCAGCTAGCCTGTGATCTAACCTGCTTACTACTCTATGCATCTTTCCTCTTTCATCTTTCATCAAAATTAAGCAGATGTTGAAGGTTTGGAAAGCAGACGACACAAAGAACTGTTTAAAGAAAATTGTGTTACGGCTGTTTCCATACACCCAAAATATATAATCCTGCAATTAGCATAAAACAAACCGTGAGAGCATTGCATGACTATCGTCTGAACAGGAAACATACCAGTGTTCTACATGGTTATCTTTGACTGGCAAAACCAAGCCCCAGAAGTCGAAAGCCAGAATTTCTAAATGGAACTACTTCCATAATGATAGTACGAACCGGAAATATCAGGCACCGTGATTGAAAAATGCACCCATTTTCTAAATGGAACTACTTTCTTAATGGTAGTACGACCTGGGAAAACTGGACACCATGATGGAAAAATGCACCAACTTTCTTTTCTGAATTACTTTCGCAAAGGTAGTACGATCCGGAAATACAGGACACCATGATGGAAAATGCAACAATTTCTTATTGGAACTACTTTCGTAATGGTAGAAGGACCCGGAAATACCAGACACCATGAAGGAAAATTCACCCATTTTCTAAATGGAACTACTTTCTTAATTGTAGTACGATCCGGAAATACTGGACGCCTTGATGGAAAATGCACCCATTTCCTAAATGGAACTACTTTCTCAATGGTACTACAACCCGGCAATACACAATAATCGCCATGATGTAAAAATGCACCCATGTTCTAACTGGACCTACTTTCTTAATGGTAGTACGACGCGGAAATACTTTACACCATGTTGGAAAACAGCGCCCAGTTCATCCACGGTTACCGAACATTACAACGGTTTTCTACGAGTATTCATTGAACAAATTCGGCGGCTGGTATTTCCTCAATAACGCAATACAGTCTATTTAGCGACCTCCAAGAGGATACTTAATTTGTGATACACATATACCAACTCGATGTATGTTGAGAACATATTTATCTAGTCATGTCTACATGTTAAACGCATAAATAAGTGCTCTGCTTGGCTCTTAAAGTTGCGATAAGTTTATATCATATTCTAAACCCGAATAAACGCAACTTTAAAAGCAAAATGCTCAATGCATTAGTATAAACTGCTATGTGATATTCCATATGAATCGTAAAAGTGTGTATTATGGGCCAGAGGCCCAAATTATCTAATAAACTATTGTCATTGTCATTTTCATTATGCATTTGGTACATACTCACCAAAAAACAGTAGTTATAAAAGAATATATTGCTCATAATGGTTTAATTCTCTTCTAGTCGACGGGGATCTTTGAGAAGAATAAAAACAATATGTTGAATTCAAGACATGTTTTGAAAGCGAATCAGCGTGTGTGTTGGATTGGGATGAAACTGCTAATGGTACATCTTAATATGGTCGCTTAAAATAGTATTGAAGGTTTCTCAATTTGACCGGACGATCACATTGCATTGATGGGAGCGCTAACAGATACAAATATAGACTGGGGACCGGTCTATCATCGAATGCAGAGACCGGTACGGTACAAATCTACCGGGCAGAAAACTGGCTGGTAACGGAAGGAAGGAACACAGCATACTGTCCTCAGAGACGAATGTTTGCCGGTTCAAACGAACGGTTGATGGTTTTGACTTTCAAATTTGATCATCTCTGACCAAGCAACTGTAAACCCGTTAAATATGTTAGTTTCACTGCAGCATTTCTTTAATCTAAACCCATTCCAATGAACATAAAACTAGCTTTTCCAGTCGCAGTTGTTTCATCATGAATGGTATCGCGTCCATTGTATTTTCGTCAAAGGTTGAACCAGCCCGAAACTCAAGACCATGGCATTCAACAAGCAAGGCTTCATACATTGCAACTCTGCTCCAGAGGGGGATAGCTTATCTTGACGTCTTTCCGTCACTTCCATCTCTTTTCTGACGGTATTTCATCCCTGAAGAAAATACGCATTTGCTTTGGTTAAAGAATAAATTGCAATGTTAATCATGACAGTATGGATCATGTCAAAGGCATTCACCAAGGCACTTTTCCAAATTGGTCTAATTTTGAATTCATTTTTACAAAATGAATATCAATAGTTCTGTAACTAAAACCGTATTATAGTTAGTACCTCCCCTTAATCATCAATTTTACATTGAAATTAATATTACATGAAGAAAGGATATAAAATAAAAATTTCAAGCTATAAAAAAAACTGTATGATATAAAAACTTGATTTTATAACGGCATTCGTTCTGTTACAAGGTACATCTTTGACTTTGTTATTCTCGTTTTTAAAATTTTTCTCCATCAGGGGTGAAACACCTTAGATGGCACGACAGAGAACAGAACAACGCGGTGGTAGAGTGCAATCCTAACGATACATTGACCCTTATGGTGCTGGAACCGACTACATGCTTATGCAAACAGGTTAGATCCAGACCAGCAGCCAAGTAAAATGGCGGTTGGCCTGTGATCTAACCTGCTTGCCACTCCGAGTGTCTTTCCCCGTAAAAAAGCATTTATTTAAGGTTTTTGAAAGCAGCCGACTCAAAAACAATTCTATTATAAAATTATGCAGCATTCTAAGGAATATACAACGTTACAGATAAAGGGCATTCTAATTAAACATGATAACGTCTAGGATGAAGTTTTTTTCAGGCATTCGATTATAACTTGACTCTTTCTTAACCGACGGTCAGTCAGTGCATTGGTATCCCTGAAACATTCTTGTTGATATATTCTCCTTTTTCAATCTTTAGCAATCGGTATATCCATATTATACATAAGATCAGGAATTGAGACACACGTATTGTACATTCTGTTATAAGTTTAGCATTAAAGTAGTTAAAGATAAGCCGACCTTTTCTACAAGTGCACTTCACACAGACATACGAGAAACGGTAATTTTATGCCACCATGACTGATTTATAAGTCTGCTGCATCGTTCTATACAATCGTGTCTTCAAACAAAAAGATTGAAATTACATTGATTACCAACTTCTTGTTCCATGTTTTTCAGCTAAGAAAAAATGACTCCAAAAATAATTGTGCATGAAATGGGAAACCCAATTTATCATGTTTTATCAAACACATTTTATTCATCATATCATATTATACCATGCATGACAATTTGGCTACTCTCTTGTTCCAAACATGTATATGAGGTATGTAGTATGGGCCTGAGGCCGGAACTATTGAAAAGAACATTTTGATTTGCAAAGATTTACTCGATCACTCGATAGAGAGGGTACACTTGATTGTCACAAAACGAAACACCATCAATGATAATCTTGTACGAATTCAAACAATGAAACGAAGCTTTAATCCTTAGAATACTAGGTAATTTTCTTAATATAGATTTGTGTTACATCTGCTCTCCAAAACCTTAAATATCTGCTTTATTTTGAGGAGGAAAGATACTCAGAGTAGCAGCAAACTGATTAGATCACAGGTCAGTCGCCATTTTATTTGGCGGCTGATCTGGATCTTACCTGATAGCTTAAGCATGAATTCGGTTCCAGCACTATATGGGTTAACAGGATTCTGATATTACATGGTACTTGAATAATAAGACAAGAACCAAAGAAGACAGAGGTTGAATGACCCGTCTGATACCGTCCACGAGTATTATTTCGAGGTTGAAAAGAAACAAAGTGAATGACAACTCTAGGTATGATATTGTCCATATGCTGCGTGTTTGACCAACACCGACAAAATGTCCATGTTTCTCATTTTCTTACAATTTTTCTAAAATATTCAACTATCTGCGAGTTGATGAGTTGCATGATGCAGTAAACTAACATAAAAACAAGGTCTGTATTTTTTCGGCTGTTACAAAATAGGAATCAAAATAGTTTTCAAAGGTTGTAACACAGTATTGAATGACATTCATTTGTACATACTTGAGCCGGCCCTCGCGAAAGACAGCCTAACCAATTCACAGACTAGAGGTCTAACTGATCGTGCAATCGATTAATCATCAAGAAAATAGCTCTTCTCTGAGGTATTAAGTATAAGTAATTGCTACAACAAGAGATCCATTATTTGGTGATCGAAATATATTCATCTTCTTTCAATGAATTTTATTCTTGTTTGTTTAAACATATTTTATTGCCAAAAATTTACATAGTCATAATATAGTATTTCTTTGTACAAATCATAATAAGCAAATGGGTTGAGCTACAAGTTCTGGGGCCCGTTTTACTAAACAACTTACGGAAAATGTTTGCGTAAGTCATAATTGATTAACATGGATAATATCTTCAATGAAAGTACAATATTGCAATGTGACACGTCATTGGAAGCGTCTCGGAGAGACGATTCCAATGATGTGTTACATTGCAATATTGCTTTGTCAAATATTGAAATAAAAGGACTTGTTGTTTTAGACTTACGCAAATCTTAAGCGTAAACTGTTTAGTAAAACGGGCCCCTGAAACTTAGTTACAGCTCTCCCCTTCTGGTACATAAGTTGCAACAATTGTTATGGCATTATTACATTATTTAATTCTTGTGTAAAAGCAGATAATGGTATAGAATGAATTTATGTGTTACCAAAGAGAAAACACCAGGGCAATGGAAGCGCGCAACGGCCACTGTGAAATCAACAAATTTCTTTTGATAATTCCAAACTCTTCCTAACTCATTTAGTTTAAACACATTTTATTCAATGAGAAAAACACACCATTATATACATTACAAACTCATTTAGAAATGGCATTAACACATCTACAGCTTGGGGATCATACTAGTTGCCCAACCCATTGATACCGCATCGATAGGCCTATGTGGACCAGGTATCATAAGAAACGTAGTTCCAAATGACCCTGCATGTCTTGCAATGGCGGTTCTGCGACGCCAACCAAATGGGAACCACACTAGTGCCGCGTTTTGCTTGACACATCCGGTTTACCGGTGGCATGTTAACATAAACACTTTTCGAATCACCTCAGGATGAATTTGCTTCTAATGCAGATGGCTTCTCGAACTATTTTTGGGAGAGAAAAGGAGAAATTGCTCGCATGAGCAATTTCTCCTTTTTTCTCCCAAAAATAAGTTTTACGCTATCGGAAGGGTTTACATAGATTTCATTTCTGTTGGGTTTAAATTGACGATATTAGCCCGTTAACAGTTCTGAAGCGACATAGGACGACATTTGTGAAGGATTGAATGTTTGCACGTGGGGTTGCATAACCGACACAAAATCGTAAACAGAGCAGCAAAAAAAACAAAAAAAAAAACGCTGTTTGGAAGCAGGTGGCTTCTGACTTAATATGCTCTAGATATGTGACAAACCATTAAAACATTCCCTTTTTTTACATTTAGACATGGTTATTTATATTTATGAAATGTAGCCTTTGGGTTGACTTATACAAATACAGCATGTCATACTTCCGGTGTAATGTTCTCTGTTATGTTCGTACCTAATCCTTATACTCCAAAACATTTTTATGCCGATTTGTCTTTATGTCGAACATTTCAGAGAGGTCCCTTCAACTTCAAGTTCTACTGTATTTCGACAAATTTCATTGCCAATTGAATATATAGTAAACACTACACAACATTCGTAAATATGCATATCAATTTTTGCAAAAAGGTCTTGCCACAAGTCTTCACTACTTAGAAACGGCAATTTCTCTTCGTAATTGCATAATCAGAGTGTTCTTGACACTTGACACGTAAAATTCATCCATAAGCACCTATCCCAGTCTTGTAACAGTAATGTTCTAGTTATTCTAAATAACAATGGATGGTTCCTATGAAATGGAAAAAATATATAAAACCAAGAAAAATATAGAGAAAGGGTATGTTAAATAAGATAATGAAAATATATCAAGAAAGTCTGTCAACAGGTTCAGGGGATGGTGAAGCATAACAAAGGAGGGTATTTAAACAAAAATCAATCAACCCTGTTGTACTCCATGATTAGGATCTGCTGACTTATAATTTCATGTTTACATCCTATTTGTAAACAAATGCCACTGGTCCAAAATACAACACATATACAAAATACTGGTCAACTAGTGTGTCCCAGAGAGGAAATACATCTCTACAACTTCATCCATTTGACTAATCTTACAAAGATCAAGGTAAACTGCATAACGGCAACCATATCTAAAAGATTAAACGAAACCCATTTTAAATATTTTTCAATTCATTTAATTCTATTCAGTAAAAAGGACAAATTACTTTTTTTCCAAAAATAAGTAAATCAATGGAAGAACATAATAACAGCGTTGGCGAGAAGCTATGCTAGTGAATACATACATAAATATGATACATAAATGCTCATGTAAGAACTAAACTACTTCCCGCTGTCTACTTGCTATACTATGCTCCACAAGATAGACGCTAGACAAGAGACCGGTTCCGAGTCTATGTAAGTATATCGTAGCAGGTTAGGAAAACTGCACCACTTGCACCATATATAGGTGGCGATGTTTCGATGTTTCTGCCTAGTTTGGCACAACCTTTTTCCGTAATGTTAGTTGTCTTCCTCCATCGGTTGAGATCCGAGTAATACAGCATGAATGAGTAAAATGTTGATGCGATTGAAAAGCACAGCAAAACCAAAACACAAACATTTACCATGCAAGGGTTATTAGGTTCATCTGAATGTAAGGCAATCGAAGGCTATCTGGGAATGAAGATGTGAATGATCTTCATTCCCAGATAGCCTTCGATTGCCTTACATTCAGATGAACCTAAATAGAGGAAACAAACATCCCTACCCAAACATTTAGTATGTCACGTTTGCGTCGAAAACAAACTATTTGTAACAATGGTTAACGTCTTTGGTTCTGAATGCAGGCACGTAGCTGAATCAGCAAGAATCTGGCAAAAAAGAAGAAAGATTCAGGATTTTTCTTTTTTTTAATAACAAAAAATTACTTCATCAATGTATGAAGTCTTGAGGCTTGAGACTATCTATGAGCAATTGTAATAATGCATCTAAACATGCACCATTTTAATAATGTATCTAAAACTGCACCAATGTAATAATGTATCTAAACATGCACCACTGTAATAACGTATCTAAACATACACCACTGTAATAACGTATCTAAACATGCACCACTGTAATAATGTATCTAAACATGCACCACTGTAATAATGTTTCTAAACATGCTTCACTGTAAAAATGTATCTAAACATACACCACTGTAATAACGTATCTAAACATGCACCACTGTAATAATATATCTAAACATGCACCACTGTAATAATGTTTCTAAACATGCTTCACTGTATAAATGTATCTAAACATACACCACTGTAATAACGTATCTAAACATGCACCACTCTAATAATATATCTAAACATGCACCACTGTAATAATGTTTCTAAACATGCTTCACTGTAATAATGTATCTAATCTTACACCACTGTAATAATATATCTAAACATGAACCATTGTAATAACGTATCTAAACATACACCACTGTAATATATCTAAACATGCACCACTGTAATAATGTATCTATACATGCTTCACTGTAATAATGTATCTAAACATGCACCATTGTAATAATGTATCTAAACATGCACCATTGTAATAACGTATCTAAACCTACACCACTGTAATAATGTATCTAAACATGTACTACTGTAATAATGTATCTAGACATTCACCACTGTAATAACGTATCTAAACATGCACCATTGTAATAACGTATCTAAACATACACCACTGTAATAATGTATCTAAACAAATACTACTGTAATAATGTATCTAGACATTCACCACTGTAATAATGTATCTAAACATACACCATTGTAATTATGTATCTAAACATGCTTCACTGTAACAATATATCTAAACTGCTTCACTGTAAAAATATATCTAAACATGCACCATTGTAATAACGTATATAAACATACACCACTGTAATAATGTATCTAAACATGCTTCACTGTAATAATGTATCTAAACAAACACCACTGTAATAATGTATCTAAACATGCTTCACTGTAATAATGTATCTAGACATGCTTCACTGTAATAATGTATCTAGACATGCTTCACTGTAATAATGTATCTAGACATGCTTCACTGTAACAATATATCTAAACTGCTTCACTGTAAAAATATATCTAAACATGCACCATTGTAATAACGTATATAAACATACACCACTGTAATAATGTATCTAAACATGCTTCACTGTAATAATGTATCTAAACAAACACCACTGTAATAATGTATCTAAACATGCTTCACTGTAATAATGTATCTAGACATGCTTCACTGTAATAATGTATCTAGACATGCTTCACTGTAATAATGTATCTAAACAAACACCACTCTAATAATGTTTCTAAGCATGCATAGAGTATCCAAACAAGCAACATTGTAATACTGTTTATAAACATGCAACATTGTAATAAGGTTTCTAAACATGCACAATTGTAATAATGTAACTAAACATGCACCATTGTAATCATGAATCTAAATATGCACCATTGTTATCATGAATCTAAACATAAATAAATAGTAATAATTTATCTAAACATGCACCACTGTAATAATGTATCTCAATATGCACCATTGTAATAACGAATCGAAACTTGCACCACTGTAAAAACGTATCTAAACATGCACCGATGTAATTATATATTGAATCATGCACCATTGTAATAATGTATCTGAACAGGCACCATTGTAATAATGAATCTAAACATGCACCCTTGAAATAATGTATCTTAACATGCACCATTGTAATAATGTATCTAAATATGCACAATTGTAATAAAACATCTTTACATGCACAATTGTAATAATGTTCCTGAAAATGAAAATGAACCATTGTAAAAATGTATCATATCATGCACCACCGAATTACGTTCTTTCCATGCACCATTGTCATAATTATCCAAACTGCGCAATTGTAATAATGTTTCCAAACATGCAACGTTTCAATAATGTATCTTAACATGCACCATTGTAATCATGAATCTAAATATGCACCATTGTAATCATGAATCTAAACATGCACCATTGTAATCATGAATCTAAACATGAATTATTGTAATAATGTATCTAAACATGTACCACTGTAATAATTTATCTAAACATGCACCACTGTAATAATGTACCTAAACATGCACCATTGTAATAACGAATCTAAACATGCACCACTATAATAACGAATCTAAACATGCACCACTGTAATAATGTACCTAAACATGCACCACTGTAATAATGTACCTAAACATGCACCACTGTAATAATGTACCTAAACATGCACCACTGTAATAATGTATCTAAACATGCACCACTGTAATAATATACCTAAACATGCACCACTCTAATAATGTATCTAAACGTACACCATTGTTATAATGTATCTAAACATGCACCATTTTGATAACGAATCTAAACATGATCCACCGTAATAATGTATCTAAACATGCATCATTGTTATAATGTATCAAAACATGAATTATTGTAATAATTTATCTAAACATGAATTACTGTAATATTGGATCTGTAAACACACCTTTATAATAATGTATCTAAACATGAAACGTTTTAATAATGTATTTACACATTAATCATTTCAATAATGTATCTAAACATGCACCATTGTAATAATGTTCCTAGACATGCAACGTTTTAATAATGTATCATTTCAAAGGCATTTACCAAGCCACTTTTCCGATTTGGTCTGATTTTGTATTTATATTTACAAAATGAATATCAATTATTCTATTATTAAGCAATACCATTGTAATGATGTTTCTAAACATTTAAATCAATCCTAAATGGTGATGAGGGTTCATTTCAACGTATCTTAAGCTATCCCCGGGCTTCTGTTGGTGATCAAAGCAAAGTTGACAACAGAAAACAAAAGTGCTAAGCAAAGACACATTGATCTATAAGAAAGGAGACACTATTGTGAAAATATATTGCATCGCCAATAAGGCGCTATGAAATGTTTTATCGCAGTGGACAGTAAGGTTTACTCCAGAAGATGCGTCAACATAACCCTTAGAATGCTGGGTAATTCTTAAAAAATATATTTTTGTCTCGCATGCTTTCCAAAACCATAGATATCTGCTTAATTTTGTTGAGGAAAGATATTCAGAGTAGCAAAGAGGTTAGATCACAGGCCAGCCGCCAAATTCATTTGCGGCTGGCCTGGATCTAACCTGTTTGCATAAGCATGAAGTCGGTTCCAGGACTTTAATGGTTAAGGCATCATGGGTTTAGGGGATTTTCATGCATTTTATACATGGGGTAATTGTTCAGTAAGAGGAATGTACCGAAGCACCTCGCTATGCATACCTCGATAGTAGACTAGACACACCTCATAGCAATTTTCGTCAAAGACAGAAGGGAAGAATCCCCGAGGCCATCGGCCAAGAAAATGACCCAATACATCGAACGTACTCTTAAATAATCTTCATGTTCAGCAAACTGTTCACTTTATATTTGTACTGCTTTGCCTGATTTCTGACTGAAAATGAATCTATATTAAAAACTTGAAAACGATACACTCATGTCTTTACCCTTAGAATGCTGGGTAATTTTCTGAGAATATGTTTTTGTGTCGTCTGCTTTCCAAAACCTTAGATATCTGCTTAATTATCATAAGGGAAGATACCCAGCGTAGCAAACAGGTTGGATCACAGGCCAGCCGGCAATTTCGTTGGCGGCTGGCCTGTGATCTAATATGTGTTCACAATGATGAAGTCGGTTCCAGCTCTATAAGGGTTAAGCCGGCTTCGCCAAACAAAATGAATCCTGCTACGGAACCAGAATGTGTTGTAGGTACATGTATGAAGATAGATATCGAACGATCCATTTTCATGGCCCGTTTTGTTGATACAGATGTGAGAACTAAAGGTTGGCATTGGGAGACCGCATCGAACAGTAGGGGACTTTTGATGAATTGCGTAAAATACTCTCAATGACAAAGAATGTGCTATCCAATGTTCACAAAAAGGGAAGAACACGGTGTTTGTCTAAGATTTGGCAAACACGGTATTTGTCTAAGGTATGACTTTTATAAAAAGAGGTTTGGTAAACATTTGACATACATATTTATCGCTATATTGGGTTGTTGTCAACAGAAATATCATGCCAATTAATAACAGTGATCCCATATTATCATATTGAAGAGGCATGTTTTGATGGTTAGCAAGATTTTGGGACTGTGATAACTAAGATAAAATTGCCAACGTTTGCTACCTTTAAATGCGTCAATTTGAATTCCTTTTAAAGGGCATCCGCTTAAGGGGGTATTCTTTTCTCGTCCATGTACGTAAATTGCGTTTACATAATTGTATATGTTTTTTTTTTCGTTTCGTTCAATTAAATAATGTGCGCTGAAGCAATCTAAGAATCTATTTCAATGTTGCCTTAGGAAGCAGGATACTCTTCCGTGCGATTTGATATATCCTAATCAGCATCGAACACAATTTGGATCACAGAATGCCTCTCTACACGAAGAGAATGGTTTCTTTTTGTTTCCTATTTAAAATCGCACTAATGTTTTGTTTATAGTTACAGTAAAATCTCCATGCCTCCAAGTTAAAGGGTACTAACGAACATGTTCTATAAAGAGAGTGTTATACATATAAACTGGAATATAAGAACGCAAAAAATAAAGAGAAAACACTAAGGAGCCCCGTATTTACATCGAACTATAGAAGAGTTCGACAATGAGAGGTTCGAGGTATAGATAATATACTATATATTGCGATGTCTGGTTCAAAAGTGACACAAAGCAGCTTAAATACATGTCCATGTCGGCCGAATTGTTCTGATTAAAAACCATCGTCAATCAGTTAGTAAGGCGAGAAAACACCTCTTATGAAATTTCTAATCAAACGATAACCTGGCTGAAAACCACTCTATGACAAATACCTTTGACTGCCAATAGTTGAACAGTATACCCCAAGCAATACGCCATAGTTTAACAGTATGTATACCCCAATCAACACGCCATAGTTTAACAGTATACCCCAAGCAATACGCCATAGTTTAACAGTATGTATACCCCAAGCAACACGCCATAGTTTAACAGTATACCCCAAGCAATACGCCATAGTTTAACAGTATGTATACCCCAAGCAACACGCCATAGTTTAACAGTATACCCCAAGCAATACGCCATAGTTTAACAGTATGTATACCCCAAGCAACACGCCATAGTTTAACAGTATACCCCAAGCAATACGCCATAGTTTAACAGTATGTATACCCCAAGCAACACGCCATAGTTTAACAGTATGTATACCCCAAGCAACACGCCATAGTTTAACAGTATACCCCAAGCAATACGCCATAGTTTAACAGTATGTATACCCCAAGCAACACGCCATAGTTTAACAGTATACCCCAATCAATACGCCATAGTTTAACAGTATGTATACCCCAAGCAACACGCCATAGTTTAACAGTATACCCCAAGCAATACGCCATAGTTTAACAGTATGTATACCCCAAGCAACACGCCATAGTTTAACAGTATACCCCAAGCAATACGCCATAGTTTAACAGTATGTATACCCCAAGCAACACGCCATAGTTTAACAGTATGTATACCCCAAGCAACACGCCATAGTTTAACAGTATACCCCAAGCAACACGCCATAGTTTAACAGTATGTATACCCCAAGCAACACGCCATAGTTTAACAGTATGTATACCCCAACACGCCATAGTTTAACAGTATGTATACCCCAAGCAACACGCCATAGTTTAACAGTATACCCCAAGCAATACGCCATAGTTTAACAGTATGTATACCCCAAGCAACACGCCATAGTTTAACAGTATACCCCAATCAATACGCCATAGTTTAACAGTATGTATACCCCAAGCAACACGCCATAGTTTAACAGTATACCCCAAGCAATACGCCATAATGACCATTACCTAGTGTTGACTAACACAGTCTACATTGTAACACAGTAATGGACTGAAAGTCGGAATCATAACTAGAAATTTTTGAAAGATGAAATAAACCCACTTTAATCTCTCCCGGCATGGATTGTGGCATTTCCCACCATGTGCGCTTACATGCTGAACATATTGAAGGTCACGTCATTGAAGGTCACAGGTCAAAAGAGCCTGTAGAGAGATTTGCTGAAACAGCTACTAGCATACTAGCATACATCAACACATGCCCCTTGTATGGTTGTTTTTCGTGTGTCATAGGGGAAAACGGCCGACCATTTGGGGTTTAAAACGCTACTTCAACACAGCATCGGTACAGATAAAAGACACAATTAAAAGAAAGTTTAATTCGATAATGAGCAGAACAATTGGTTCCTTTTCATGTAATGTTGAAGTTTTCATACGACTCCTGATTTTGCTCGATCGTTCGGTTGATTCGTAAATCAAAACCTTTTCCCCCTATAGCTGTTCCCTACTCCTTCAAACCAAGGTTGCTTTTTACTTAATATCTTATTCTGAAATAATGACTTATTTCAAAATAGCATTCCGTCTTTGTTCAAAATTGAGAGAAGCAATGTTGCAAAGTAACGTAGTTTCTCACGATTTTATTGTACAATCGCATTGGATAATAACCATGTATAACTGATTTGACTTACTCAAATAGTATCTTTCAGTCTTTTGGTTAATCAGCACCGTGATTTACAGCTCTAGGTCGGCATGCTTAATCGGAAGTGCCTTTCTTCAGACAGTGCGTAATACAAATGGTACGAAAGGACTATTTTTCGCATGGCTCAGTGTGGTGCTACGGCTATCTTCGAAACGAATCAAAGCAAGTCGAACAATGTGTCACTTTCACGGTAATCCGCTTATCAAATCGTTTGGCCTATCCCTCGATAGAAATTCACGCCACACAAAACATAAAACAACTACAACATCAAAACCCACGGCCTTTTTAAAACGGAAACTTCGTTAAAATAAAGAAAAGCATTTAGGGGGTAATTTGTGATTTGTCTTTAAGATAACGTTCTCACAAATGAGCGGCTATTATTTATGGAATGCAAGGCGGCTTTCATTAAGGTTTGAAAGGACTGCATTCTTTGGTCAATTAGAAATCGATGCCTTTGTCATTAAGGAAACGAATGAGACATCGCGAGACGGCAAGAGGAGTGTGTGTGTGAAGTGCCTTTTGTCTGAAACCCGTAAACTCTTCTAGTTAAGAAAGAGCCTCGTTCAATGTCGCTCCAGATCGACACTAACCGATGAAAACGTGTCAGATCCAGCCCTCCTCCTTTGCTGTTCATCCATAATACAATAAATTTTGTTTATTATAGTATCACCCCTACTGATCCAGTTTCCAGACAGTTTGGCTTATGAGAGACTTTTTACTGATTATGCCGAGTACCTCCCAGCCTCTATCACTGTTAGGCGCCAGGCGGATAAAGATCACGAACCGGCCATTTCGGATCAAGTCATACAAGAAACATTTGCCGGTCAAACGCTTCCTGTGAGGGTCGAACCTTCGACATCCCGGACTGCGGCATTAACTACTAGTTCATGATGACGGATCTAAATGTATACTTTTATTAATAACGAAAATGCATCGTCTTTTTGTAGTGACACAATTAAGACTTTAACCCAATATTTTGTTGTACATAATGTACTTTACATCCATATGTTTATATTTTGTTTGATTAGGGAAGATTTCCGTTTTATACGATATGTCTGTTACATTAGAGCTACCGCTAACAACAATGACCGAATATTGACACCAAAAGTAGGACAACTTCTGCCAGACTCACGACGTCATAATAATCTAGATGTCAGGCGTGTCTTTCGAATCTATGTTTCTATACAATGCCAAAACACCGTCACATACTTTACGTAAAAAAAATTGCAGTTGCGGTGTAAGCATAATCGAGTTTTGACGTATTTTTTTAAAAAAAAAAGGACGAATAATTCGCTCATTTAGGTAAATGTGTAATCACTGCAGTATAATCATGTTATGCATTTAGGTTCCTGTTCACAAATGAGAAAAGTTGTAAATCAAAATGAAATGTCTTCAAAACAATACAGTTTTTTTTTTATGTCCGTGAAGTCAGAAGTCAGTTCACGGACATATTTCTTTTTGTATAGTTGACTGAGTGATTTATATGACTATTGAAAGCATATTCTTATTCAAGAAGCATCAATCTATCTATTATGAACAGTCTACATGTGGTAGATCTTAAAAGCGATGCAACGCTTTTAGAATTGAATACATCTCAATAAACAAACCGTACACAATTGAAAACGAACTGATTTTGCTTCCAATGACCTTAAGTGCCCACCCGTAATAGTACGGATGTTGTGCAGTTTTAATGACCGTTTTAAACAGGTGGCTATTTACAGTCCGGATTATAGGCTTCACTCCCAATTCTGGGCAAACAATTATTTCGAATTAAAGGCCCATGTTGGCAAAATTGTTTCTCTCTTTAACCCTTTACCAGAACGCCAAACTTTCATTTGTCCCAAATTGAAAGAGTTTGCAGACGATATTTCAAAATGTGATAAAATTGAAAAATTATCTTCGGACAGATAGGGCAGAAAACATTGTGGGAAATGGGAAATTGCTCGTCACGAGCAATTTCTCCTTTTTCCACAATGTTTTCCAGAGTGGTCTTCAACAAACTGGTCAAATGTCGCTATTGATTGGTAATGGGTTAAATATTTTTTCATGACGCGCGTTCTGTACGAGATCTGGAACACAATTGTCCGGTCAAAGACATTTGCATCTGAGTTGAAACCTCTTTTGCAAAGATATTTCTTGTATATGAAAGTATGTTTATCGTGTAAAATACGTGGTACACTTGCAATTAACTACATTAAATATGTATATATTAATCATTCAAAACTAGTCAAAAGACGAGGTTACACATCTTGTTCCAAGTGTTAACACATTACCAAACAAAAACGATAATTGACCATATTGTTGCAGAAGACTATGGAAATCATTGTGGGAAAACAAGAACTTGCTCATATTGAGCAAGGTCTCCTTTTCCCACAATGTTTTCCTCCGTATCAGAAGATCATTTCAGAATTTCATCACATTTTAAAGGGTCGTCTGCAAGCCCTTTCAATTGCGGACAGTCTTAAAGTTTGCGTTTGGTAAAGGGTTGAGAGCCGACGCTATCTAATGGTTTGAAATATTTAAAACCTGATTCATCAAGCTAAGCCCGTTACCGTCTGTTATCGGACAGATCGCGTGTTAAACTGTTACAAATCGCTCCAAAGAAACTAAACAATTCAACTGATTAGTCGCAAAAAAGAGTTTTAAAAGATACTATTGGAAGGTCGCTCATTCGGAATAAACGCTCCCTTTATCTAAGCGAAGGCCGTAGGACGATATGGCCCCACCCCTCTTGTATGGATCGTGAGCGATTTTTGAAATCTTCTTTAACCCTTAGAATGCCGGGTAATTTTGTAAAGAATTTTGATTTTCTGTCCTCTGCTTTTCAAAACCTTAGATATCTGCTTGATTATGTTGAGGAAAGATACCCTGAATAGCAAAAAGGTTAGATCACAGGCCAGCCGCCAAATTATTTGGCGGCTGGCCTGGATCTTACCTGTTTGCACAAGCATGAAGTTAGTTCAGACACATTGTAAAATACTGCCTGCCATGTTTTGCTTGTTTCTTGTTCATTATTTAGCAAATATGAAACCACATACATGTACCAATGTGTTGAGATCATAAGTGATTTAAGATTAAAAGTGAAGACAACGAGGGTTGTGGGTTCGATTTCTGTTAGTTGCGGAGTCTACGTTGCGATCTATCGTTAATCGGTGCGAGTACCAGTCATGTATCTAGACATCAGAATAGAGAGTGACTAATCTAAGTCAGAAAAACTTGTTTCATAACCGATGTGAAATGAATAAGTTTAAACTTTACTGTTTATTTCCTGTTTTCAGGCCTTAGCTAGCCGGAAATATGGGTGCGTTGGCATTCCAATGCTAAAGGTCGTGCTAAGAGACCTCAGGCGATTGACATGGGGTTGGTCTATTAAAGAAACAGTTCAAAAACCTTTTGCAACCTCTTCACCTTGGTCACACGGTACAAGAAGTTATCTAAAGTTTGCTTCATATCGCAATTTTTGGAGAAAAAATACAAAAAAGCATGGTTTGATGTTATGTTACAATCGTATCTTTCGACAGAAAAAGGCTTTCTTTATTCAGTTCTTTCAGTCTCGTCGTTTTCAATTGATTGGTGGTAAGGTATAATACCCATAATCCACCATTTTGAAACTCATTCCTTCGTCGGAATACCTAGGTCGTTCTCGGTAAATATCGGGCGGGGCCGGCACTCTTCGGTTTATCGGGAATGGTGACTCCCCAGACCGATGTACAACGAGAACGACCGAAGTATTCCAACTAAAGAAATGATTTCAAAATGGCGGATTATCCGTTATCTACCGTAGGTCAATGTCCATGAAGTAAACATTCACATCATGTTGCACGTATTATCGCTGACAAAGTTTGCAGAATCCTCAAAATCAATCTGAACACATCGGTTTTTTACATGAAAATACAGCATTTCACAGCTCACGGAAATACCCGAGTAGTTCCGATTGCCTCAAACTTCGTCCGCGAAATGTCACGAGAGAATCGTACGGGTTCTATTCTAGGATCGACATCTGACGCTTGCGTCAACAAATGCATCTTTCGCGGTACTCACTCCTTTCGGCGCGAATTCTGCCAAGAGAGTTGTTAATGTTATGTACGTGTTGCACGACTTTTTTAAAACGGTCACCACTCACGTACTTACAAAGTTACCTTAATGTATTTAGGACGTTTCTGCAAATAGCTTTAGCATCTTTGCGTCAAATATATTGCGGAATCATTGCATGGCTAATGGTCAACTTCAAGATTTCCTCACATGTGTGAGCAATCGCATTTAAGGAGATGGGTTTACAATTGAAAGAAAGGAAAAATAACCTATATATTTTGCGCTATAGAAAGCAATCATACAAATATATAGTTTGTATCTCAAATGTTCTAAGAAGGTAAGAGGCAAGTTTCTATCCTTTTTTGTCTTGGTAGATTTCAGAAGTTTTAATTAATAAGGCCTTGATTGGATGCTTTTAATAATAATATCAATCGTTTCATTTTGCAATTGTTAAAGAAAACCAATGTCATATCAATTCTGGCGCGATTGATGTTTATGATGTTCATTTGATTTACTAAAACTATTTGGTTTTTGTCGATCCTTTTAAATCGACCTATTACAATGTTGGGCTTTGAAAGGTGTTCGTTCACAGAAGAGAAAATTTGAAAGTCAAAATAAAATTTCGTTGAAATAATACAGCTTTTTTTTTATCGATTTCAATATGAAGTAGCTACATGTATTGATTCGGGAAGCGTCAATTTGTCTAAGTATGTACAATCTTTATGCGGTAGATCTCGAAAGCGATTTCACCCTTTTGCATCAAGATACATATTCATTCACTGTATACGCACTTTTAAGAACCAACAGTGATAATTTTGCTTCAAAGGACTATTCTTCATTGCGTATCATTTAACATTTAGACAAGAGAGACAAAATGGCAAATATGCTAGGTTCGAGTTAATACGTATTGTCACATTGTTTGAGATAAATATTACAATTTTTTACCTTGATGATCGTCTGCTGATGCTTCTAACATTGAGAAGTCAGATTAAAACAAAATTACATACGGCTTGCAACATAAGGCCCTTCCTCAAAGAGCAACCAGCAACAAGACCTCAGCCGTGTCTAAAACAACGGCATCTAAAGAAAACAAACATGGAGTGTTTCCAGTGTATCATGTGATTCGTTTTTTTTTTATCGATTTATATTTTGATACAAAATCGAAGAATCAGTGAAATATCCATGTATGTCGTTCTTTCAACCAATATACTTGTGGTTTTAATGCTCTGGACAAAAAGATGACGGTGTAGTTTGTCAGACAACATGAAGGCTATTGGGGTGTGTCCAATGTACAACAAGATGTTGTTGCTTTATGGTCGCTACCTCGATCCATCAATCGCTTTAAACCCTTTCCCAACCAACAAATTATCGACTGTCCCAAATTGAAAGAGTTTGCAGACAACATTTCAAAATGTGATGAAATTGGAAAACAATCTTCTGATAGGGCAGAAAACGTTGTGGGAAAAGGAGAAATTGCTCGTCACGAGCAATTTCTCCTTTTCCCACAATGTTTTCTAAACCCGTCTGCAACAAAGTCGTCAAATGTCGTTTTAGTTTGGGAAAGGGTTAATTAAACCCTTTCCGGTTTTTTTTTTATCAGAGGCGAACCTCAGCACATCGTAGATTACGAGAATCGACTGAAATACATAATATAAGCCATGCCACCTTAACAGACATTGATCTTTTTTTATTTTATGATACTCATAAAACTTACTTTGAAGAAAAACGCTATATGTAGAGTGGTAAAAGCAATGCAATGACATATCATCGAAAAAGGCCAAATTGCCAATGGATTTGCCATCGACTTTCACAATGGTGGCTACATTTTGACGCACCTTGTGTATTTCCTTCTGTAAATCAAATATAACATCGAACAGGATGTTTCCGATGTATGTTGGAGGAACAGTTTCTATAATTAATTGGTCTAAGATTAATCATTTGCAATACGTTTTGCGTCAGTTAGGCTCCCTACCCTCTCGCCATAACCGAAGACGTGTCATTTGTATTTGATAAAGCTGGTACAACCATGCTTTTGGTATTTCATCATTGTTATTCTTATCATACATCGAAGTTTGATTTCCCTGCAAATAGTTCATTCAAATAACTTCACATTCAATTCAAACATATTTCATTCGCACATGTCTCAACAAGACATATAGATATATCACATTCTTTCTCATAATTGATAGCTATATAGAAATGTAAAAAAAAACAGAGCTAAGTAAAAGAAAAGAAGCAAACATTGTAGGAATGTGCTCAACGAATTTGCAGATTATTGTATCTCTCCAAGACAGAGTATATCTTAAAACAATGTGTTCATCTTAAAAACTTAAAGAAACAGTGAGTTTTGAATACGACGTATTGATTAATTAATAATTTGTATCCAGAAATCGCATTTTGGCAAACGTCATTAGATGCTCGTTTGTCTTTTGTCACGATTTTTTATCCTCATCTCCTTATTTTTTTTTCATCACAATAATAGGAACATCTACTAGCCCACATGTCATCATCCATTGGATAATTGGCTACGATTAAATGAAAGAACATGGTCTACATATTTCATCTCAATTCGAATTGATAATGCATGGTTTGATGATAAAGCCAAACGTACAAGTGTATCTTATAATCCCGAAGCGAGAGTCGGATTAAAGGATCATATACTCAGAAGGGAAATCATTATTTCTTTTATCACATTAATAGGAAGATTTACTAACCCGTATGTCATCATTCATCGGACAATCTCTCACAAAAGCGAGAGTCGGAAAAAGGATCATATACTCAGCAGGAAATCACGTCCCGACAGGGTCTGCCACAGTGAGAAATTGATCGATCATCATCACTGCCGGAACCACGTGACGACAACGCTACAAAATGGCGGGTTTTCGTGACGGTTGGCAAGAGAAATGGAAGCAATCTGAACACATCGGGTTTATCCAATGAAAACACCTCTGACATAATATGGATGCCGCCATATTGTTTCACGCGAGACTTACGTCACTTTTCATTCGATTTCAAAAATAGTTCTTAAATGTGAAATCTAAAAAGTCATTAAATTTGATTAAGGAAACAACTATACATTTCACAATTTATAATTTCGCCATTTCGTATGGGAGATACAATACAAAATGATTTAAAAGGACGTTCAACAGGTCCATTCACACTGAACTACTAAACGTTGACGCTAAGAGGAAATGTGTTTTATACCAGGGATTATTTACCCGCTAGATTGTAACCCTACAAATATATCCGAGTTGTATTTCTCAGCTCACGGAAATATCCGAGTAGCTCCGGTTGGAAGTGAAAGCGTTAGAGATTTTGATCTAGGACTCACTAGAATACGGCAGTGGTAACGAATAGGTGATGGGTCTCTCCTGACATTTTGCAAGAGGCATCAAGTAAAATCTCGACTTTTTTCATCACCGCCGGGACCCCGTGGCCGCAGCTATAAAAATGGCGGGCTTTCGTGACAGTTGGCAAGATTAATTAGAAGAATTAGCGCTTTTGATTTAGGCATCACTTGAATGAGGCAGTGGTACAGGTGTCTGGTGTTTCTTTACAGTTAGCCAGAGACATCTAATGAAATTTCGAGATTAACCGATACTTGTAGTATACAACTGTCTAACATGTGATTGCCACTACTTACTGAGGAAATCATGGCAGTACTATATTCATAACCATTGCTGGGTGATTTTCTAAAAATAGATTTTTTATGTCGTCTGCTTTCCATAACCTTAAATATCTGCTTAATATTGAAGGAGAAAGATTACTTTTGATAAGGAAAGAAACTCAGACTAGCAAACAGGTTAGATTACAGGCCAGCCGCCAATTTACTTGGTGACTGGTCTGGATCTTACCTGTTTGCATGAGCAGGAAGTTGTTCCAGCACTATAAGTGTTGATCCAATAGATATTTCATCAAGAGTATACACCAACCGCATACGTTATTTGTTTCAGCATTTAAAGACGAGGCCAAGAGAACTAATAAGAAGGCAGCAGAAACAGTATAAATTTAAGCATTTAGAGACAAGATTAAAACACCTCATAAGTAGGCAGAAACAATGATTCCGGACAATCCTGGAAGAATGAAGTTTGAATTGTTGTTCAAAGCTAGGCTTTCAGCGTTTCTTTTTTTTTGGGGGGGGGGGGACTTTTTTTTTTGTTTGTTTTTTTGTTGTTCAAGTCATTTATCCTTGCAGGGAATGCATACGTTTTCTGCTTTTATATTTTGTTTCATTTCGGCCAAGTCACCTATCCCCGCGGGGAATGCATATCAATTGTCCTGCTGTCACACTGACCACGAAACGTTAACGTGACCTGTACGAAGGTCAGGCAGAGGGTCATGTGACTATTTACTAGACGGTATCAGCGTTTACGTTGACAGGGTGACGTTAATGAACGCCACACTACACGAATATGCTGGCGCATGCACCGTGAGTTTATGTACTTCCGGCTAGCAAGGACTATTCATTCGGTAATATTCGGATAGAGATTTCATTGTTTAATTTCGTTGAGGAAAGATTCTCAGAGTAGCAAACAGGCTAGATATCGGACTAGCCACCAATTTAACTAGCCGCTCCCTGTTGTTTTTGTTTCACCCTTATTCTTTACTTTCATACACTGGTCTAAATAAAGGTATGTTTTGTTCAAATGTTCTGTTCTAATATACCGATTCAACACGGCAGTGGTCCGCGTGATTTTACTTTGATTCTTAATTTCTAAGATCGTAATTGTTTCTAGTGTTAATGTTTTTAAAAAAAAATTGAGCGACGAAACTCTCAAATACCAACACAACAACCGGCAGGGTTGGACGTGCGCAGTTTCATAACGGAATTACGGCGATATTCGATACGCGAACGTATTACAAGGGGGTAACTGTGAACAAACACCTCTTTCTTCTCGTCCCGTCATTAAGAAATACCCACATCATTGGAGGTAGCCGTGCGTTAACCTATTAACACATTGATTTGTATGAAAACTCCGGCTCGAAATTGAAAACAACCCGATGGGGGAACAAAGGAGAGAGGAGTTTAAATAATTACAGGAAATACGGATTGCATTGTCTCTTGTGGGAGTTACAAAGGTTACGTCAAAATTAAGAAAAACGGAAAACGGTTAATTACTCACTAATTGCAATCCATCGATTGATCGATCGATCGTTTGCTATTCTCCCACCGTTTACAATGAAGTTCAAAAAAGAAAAAGAAAGAAAAAAGGACATTACCATGCATGTCTCAGATATTTCAATAGCAGTTTGTTCTTCAACTGCGCATGTAAAAACCGCCACATTGGTGATGTATGAAGATTTTCGCAAAGAAGGACAATTTTATCGAATGACGAACGTCAACAGAGTTTTGTTGAAATTGTTGCAATCGATGACTAGTAGTGGTTGCTAACTCAAACCACGTAACATATATTGATGATATATATCTCCACCTCTACTCTATGTATGTAATTCCTGTGAAAATTCTAACTCTTTACGTCAGCATATTACCACTTTGTAATGAAGCAATAAGTAAATATTATAAAATAACTGTAGATAAGGATAAAAAGGCTGTAAGTTGATAATTTAACTTGTGTCTTCCAACATCTTAAAGAAATCTACAGTTTGATAAAAAAAAACTTTTTGAAGAAGACAGTCACACAGGAAAAACTTATGGTACCACATAATATAAAACAATGCTATTTAAAACTACATGAGTATTTAACCTATGCAAGAAATGAACTTTCGATCCTTTAGAATGAGGGAACATACACATCAAATCGTATTAAAATCAAATTACGCTTAACCTATAGGAACCTTTACACCATTCCCCTTTGACCTTGCGTCCAAAGCAAAAAATAACTGCCTCCATGCATGCCTTAATGCATGCCTCCATGCATGCCTCCATACATGCCTCCATGCATGCCTCCATGCATGCCTCCATACATGCCTCCATACATGCCTCCATACATACCTCCATCCATACCTCCATACATACCTCCATACATGCCTCCATGCATGCCTCCATACATACCTCCATACATGCCTCCATGCATGCATGCCTCCATACATACCTCCATACATGCCTCCATGCATGTATGCCTCCATACATACCTCCATCCATGCCTCCATACATACCTCCATGCATACCTCCATACATACCTCCATCCATGCCTCCATACATACCTCCATGCATACCTCCATACATACCTCCATACATGCCTCTAACATACCTCCATCCATGCCTCCATACATACCTCCATACATGCCTCCATACATACCTCCATGCATACCTCCATACATGCCTCCATACATGCCTCCATACATGCCTCCATCCATGCCTCCATACATACCTCCATGCCTCCATACATACCTCCATCCATGCCTCCATACATGCCTCCATACATACCTCCATACATACCTCCATGCATACCTCCATACATGCCTCGATACATGCCTCCATACATGCCTCCATATATGCCTCCATACATGCCTCCATACATGCCTCCATACATGCCTCCATACATACCTCCATCCATGCCTCCATACATGCCTCCATACATACCTCCATACATACCTCCATACATACCTCCATACATACCTCCATACATACCTCCATACATACCTCCATACATACCTCCATACATACCTCCATACATACCTCCATCCATACCTCCATACATACCTCCATACATGCCTCCATACATACCTCCATGCATACCTCCATACATGCCTCCATACATACCTCCATGCATGCCTCCATACATGCCTCCATGCATGCCTCCATGCATACCTCCATACATACCTCCATACATACCTCCATGCATACCTCCATACATACCTCCATACATGCCTCCATACATACCTCCATACATGCCTCCATACATGCCTCCATACATGCCTCCATGTATGCCTCCATACATACCTCCATGCATGCCTCCATACATACCTCCATGCATGCCTCCATACATGCCTCCATACATGCCTCCATACATGCCTCCATACATGCCTCCATACATGCCTCCATACATGCCTCCATACATACCTCCATCCATGCCTCCATACATAACTCCATGCATGCCTCCATCCATGCCTCCATACATACCTCCATACATGCCTCCATACATGCCTCCATACATGCCTCCATACATACCTCCATGCATGCCTGCCTCCATACATACCTCCATCCATGCCTC